>QVNW01000433.1:0-98475 GCA_014825475.1 Pseudomyrmex flavicornis | reverse complement strand
AATTAGTTTAGATTTGCAATTTCTTCGTTTATCTCAATTTGTTCAGTATTTTCTGTTTTGTATTTTTTTTTTGTACACTGTTGAAACAACGGTAATGTATGTATTCGTTCGCTCATGACGTCGTGTTTTAAAGTAAGTCAAGTGTAACGCGACAAGATCAGACATTGATCTTTCTTTAGGAAAATGATTTTTCAAAAATTGCACTTGAATGGTAAATAAACAATTCGATGTGTTTGAGCCGTAAAGTAAGACGCACCGTCGTACAACAAACCGGTTGCAGGCAAAAGACGCCTGAAACACACTTCAAATACCACTCGTAAAGACTGTGTAATGGCGTTAATAGATCGATCAATCGCTACACTTATCCGCATTCTTATTTGTTCCTTGATGCGTGCTGCTAGTTGTTATGTAACACTTTCGATAGAAATATAAGTATTCAAGAAGAGTGCTTTTTATTAATTTTTTGGATAAATTAGAATCAACTTTTCCTGATAGTGAAAAGTCAATGCAACATCGATCTTCTGCGGGATTTTTTAATATTGAAACTTTTAAAATATGTACAGACAAAAATGTACTGAAACAACTAAAATCTTTAAATGTCTCTATTTACAATAATTTCTGAATTTTCAATTACTTAAGATAAAAATAATTGCACTTCGATAATTTTCAATAAACGTATCGACGTTTGTTGACATCGCGAATTATACTGATGTAATTTTGGAGTTATAATGTGGAAAGCTTTCTCTTTAAATTACACGCCTAATTTTATGTGAAGGACAAATTTCCGAATTATTATAACGTGATCTATAATTATCTTCAATAAAAAATTTGAGCGGTCGTTGCGGGTGGGTGAGCGAGAAAATATAGGGCTTCAAGAAATGTTCACCTGCAATTACGCGCAGAAGAATGGGAACGTACGGAGAACCTTTTCTCAAACTTCAAAACCAAATAAAACGGAAGGACATTGTCATCACGGTCATCGCGACACGTGTCCTCATTCTGTGTGTTCGATTAAAGAAACGTTTGAGAATTCCGTAAACTGAAAACTGAGTGTACAGCGTCCAGTAATTATGGTGCGGTTCACCGCTGTTTCAAGTGGGCTTGAAATCTTCGTGAAAAATCTTGATTGTTTTGTTATTAACTTGACAACTTTGGTCGTGCGACTACGGAGTACCGTTAACGTTATTTTTCCGTTTGATAAAAAACAGCGTTACCTGTTTTTCCGAGAATATCCTTATTTGATTTTCATTAAATCGATTGAACTGAAGACTATTCTTCGGTTTTTATAAAAGAAAGACATACAGAGAAATTGATAAAGTTCAATATTTCTGAAATTATTTCTTTTTCTTAATTTTTAGCGCACAAAATTTGTGCGTGTGTGTGTGTGTAAATGTGAAAAAGCATAACAAAAGAAACATTAATTAAAAAATTGATTAAAAGAAAGAGAGGATTTCGAAAACTTCATGATGCTGTCTAACAACTATCGTGTGACATTTTTTGCGTGTAACGTGTCATGAATTCTGAGGTGAATCTGTTTCACTGTCATTACATGAAAGTCTTACCGAGCTCTGCAACCAATGATAGGCGGAGTTCTCTACGTGTCTGTCTCTCCCCCGAGACGCTGCCGCATCGTGCGAAGAGTGCAGTGGCAATCTCTGCACGGCATTATCTAAGTCATGGACCGTTACCCCCACCGACCTAAATGCACTCCATATAAATGATCCGGACACCTTCTAACCACTGCCAGTGAGCTTGTTGCACCTAATCTTGCCTTTCTGCAACGCGCGAATCTTCTTCATGTTGTGATAACAGTGCGCGATAATATCACGTCGCGGTGCTTTCTTTTGTTTGCACGTCACTCGTAATTTATTACCTACATTAATTGCTGTAATTTGCGCGTTGCGTCTTGACGATTCGCGCTTGATGCCCATGTAATCGTCGCAACTAATAACGATGACTATACGAAAGCTGAGATCAAAACAGGTGATTGTCATCGCTGTTTGCGATGAGATAAACCAGGCGATTTGAGAGATTTGTCATTTAGTGCACAATTGTCGATTTAAATCATGAAGTACCGCAAGTTCGAAGTTATTAAGTGGCCCTACAAAATCGGATATTCAAAAACGGGACAGACATCGTGTTGGATGTTTCTTCTGCTGATTATTTATTCACAACGTACATACTCGTTGCTTTATGACAATGCCACGGAGAATTTCGTTCAAAAATGTCAAATCGAATGCAATTTGCGAAAAGATTTCCCGTCCTGCGGCAAGTACAAAGTTGTGAGATGGTTGAACACTTTGGTGAATGAAAAAGTAAGTATTTAATGTATGCGATATGATAAATAGCAATAGTATTGAAAAACTTTAGACAAATTAATGCAACAAGTCGTTCAATTTATATAAATTTGATGTAAAACGTTTTATAAAATTCATAAAAATATAATTACATAATATAAATTGTTTTATATTTTAGGAATTTAATTACGGACCATTTCGAATAATAAAAATACCACCGATGCACAAGCAGTCATTTTTGCCCGTTTTGCCACATTCTCGAACATTTAGAAACGGCATAACGGAAACGTTGGACTTTGTTAGGAATAGTATAGAGGATTTAGTGACAAAACGTGCCATTGCATATACAATAAACAACTCGGCAACTGCCAGAGATCTTTCCTCAGGTCTGATGCTTATGGATGAGGATGAACTTAATCAACTTGAAGATAAAAAGGAAGAAGGTAAACAGATTTCTATTTCGAAGAAATAAGTATCTTGATCAAAATATTCCTATTTATATGATTAGCTATTTATATAATACTGATACAAATACAATACGCACGTACGTTTACATTTTTAACCTTTGGGTTTCGTAGTCTTCATTGCAACATATGATACTGATTATTTAATGTACCGATTACTTTATAATAATAACACAGAAAAAGACATATAGATATGTATTTGCTATTGTACGCAACGAGACCGTAACGTTCTAACGTATCTGAAATTACAAGTAGCTTATGTCGTAAACAAGCATTATCGCAGTGAACACTGTACACTTTACAATACGTATTTGAGAAAAAAGCGATGAACCAAAATAATAGAGCAAAGTAATAAGAGTCGTCTACCTCGCAGTTTTTGTAACGGCAAAGATATTTAGTTCGATTTGAAACAATTGAACAGTTTGCAATGTTTGGTAGTTTCTGAGACATCAGCAAGTTAATTAATTATTTTATTTACAGGCGATTGGCGAATTTTCAAGAAGAAGAAATCCATAATTCTTCCGATTCTCATACTGTTGAATTTAATCAAACTGAAACTATTGATACTGCCGATTTTCCTAGGAGTTCATTTTATTAAAAAACTTCTTGTACTCGGGTCGTTAATTTTGCCGTCGGTGTTGGCACATTTGAAAATATGCAAAGTACAACAACCGCACGCGTATGCGCATAAAAACACACATCCTTTCCACTTGTGGTCCTCTTCAGCGGAAGCGCCAGTTGATTATCCTTCGGGTAAGACGAGTTTAAAAAATTACTTTTTGTTTTTTTATTAAGAAATAGACGTTCAATTAGTACACTATAAAATCTCTTAAATAAAAAATAAGCAATACGAAAAACACAAAATATATTTTTTCAAGTTAATAATTTTATTATTCTTAAAATTTAAAATTTAAAATATAATTTAAATTTTATTTAAAATATAATTTAAAATGTTTAATTTATATTTATTAAACTTATTTTTATATTTATTAAACTTTGTCGAAGGAACTTGCTTTTATACATCGATAAAGTTTAATAAATATAAAAATTTATCTCCATCGAACAAACACAATTAGCACGATACAGATAGATTATAGTTATGTAGGCCAGGTTAAAATTGATTTCGTTTTGTGTCATAAATTCTGATATAAAACATGTAAGATGGTTCTCACAAAATAAGCCAACAACGAAATCTATTAGTATGTTTGTCACTTGACATTTTCATAATTGACACACATTTATACGTTTGTGATATACATGTTTTACTTCTTCAATAACTCTGAAAACATTTTCAACACAAGAATATTCAATGTTAATGTATCGTATAATAAACATTAATTTTCTTGTTCGCACACAAAATCGCTCTTTAGAATTTATAATAGACGTTATAAGTTTCTGTATTTTAATATTCATTACATTGTTATAGGATATGATGAAGAAAGTAATTGGCACAGAAGCGACTACCAAGTGGAATATCCAGTCTATCACATATTTCACAATCCCTACAAATGAAAAATTGCAACTCGCCGATCGGAATAACTCGGCAAATAATTACAGTTTATTTGGAGCAATCGTGTATAATAGCGAGGTACGCGCGAGTCGATTGCACCGAGGCCCGCGAAATTTTTAGCACTTTGACCAAGTAGCGCGCAATCGCGAGTAATCTTTATGATTAATTTAATCTCCGTAATCTGCTGATAGTGAAAATTGATCTTACCATCGCGAGAAATTGGTTCCGTGCCGAATGAACTTCAATTAACATCGTCGTCAAACGTTTATCTCTGATTCTGTTCAACACCTATCTCGAAGATCGCTAGAACACTCGCGAAATAACTTTCACATAAGATTACCGTTACTCGAAGATATATATTGACATATCTGTATAATCTTTCCAACTTACGGACTCAAAGAAAGGGCGTAATATTGGCAATCCGGTTTTTTCTGGAACTTTACATTAAGAACGCAGGAAAGAAGATGAAATAAGTTTTTTTCAGATGATCGTGAGTTTATATTCAGGTTTATTAGTTTTATTGCCTCTCGTAAACAGATAATTTATTTATTGCTAATTATACTTTCATATCAAAGACGCGTTTATATTATCCTAATTTACTAGCTTTTATCATTCGACGATGTCTATAAAAATGTCGCCGCTGTATAAAGTTACAATTGTCGATGTAGAGCGAAATATCGATTGATTCTTGACACTGTGAACGATACTCTTGACAAGTTTATTTTTCACCGAGACAAGATTTTCCTCAAAACGTCAAGATGAGAATTGATACGACGTCATGCCAAATGGACAGGTGGGTGTTTCGCGGTCAAGGTCACGTGCCGCCCGGATGTTCGGCCGAGTACGATGGCCCCTCTACTGACCTACTGACGGATTTGGACGAGCGCCCGGTTTCTGGCTCAAGCTGACCCGCGTGCTGTTGTTACATGCGTACACGGCTGTTTTGTGCGTACACTTTGTCCATGTGTAATCCATACAGTCACGCACCGTTTGATCGAAAACCGTTATCGGACGGTGCGCGAGAGAGATCAAATCGTCGACACATTTTAAGATTGTTGATGACGGTCACGCTCGGTAAATCTCCGCCCTTTTTCTGCATCAGTAAGAACTTGTAGATTTTCCTCATAGCAGATGCTAGCGATAGGATTACCGCAGTTGGATTTTCCAGCCCGCAGCAAAGTCACAAATGACTGAGATTAATTATTATTCTGTAGAAAACTAATTTCCTAATTTTTTAGATTTTTTAAAAACTTCTTATTAGATTGTTTTCAATAATACCTAGTTTCTGTTATATTATGAGATGGTAACGAATGTGAGAGAACTCGTGAAGTTTCCCGGGAAGTTGCACAAGCGGATAAGTTTGTAGATAAGAGATCTGCGAGAAATGTTTCAGAAAACAAAGAGAAAAGGCTAATCGGAAGCGACATATCGAGAATCGCTGCGGATACGCGATCGATACGCGACGTGAACTCGTCCGCGGCAACTCGACCGTTACGTTCTTACGTTATATGCGAACAAAAAAGTCGCATTAACGTAACGGACTGTCGTTCATGTCACGGGCGCTCGACTCGCGCATCCGTACTACGACGAATGTATCGCTTGTACAATTCGTATGTGCTCGGTTCGTATGAATGACGTAGGCGGATGATCTTGAGGAGTGTGCGTATAAATGCCCCGGAGGTGTTACGGATATCTGAGAAGAGACTATTCACGGGAAGTAAACCCGGCAATGAGCGATTTAATTAAACGTCTTAGCGACTGCTTGAGCAGATCGGGGTTTTACTTGCGGAAGTCAATTAGGAATTTTACTGCTAGTAATCCTCGGAGGAAGAATGGACAATAAAAAGTGTAAGATAATATTGTGATGATTGGTATTTGTGTGGCTTTACGTCTGAATTTCTAGGATAAATTGCGCTTGTAATGTACTCTCTCTCTATTCTGTGAATATTTTATATTTATAACTCTAGATATAACAAAACCAAAAATTGTAAATTAAGTTTTTAAAATGTATTGTGCGCATCTCTTTTCTTCGATGTTTTTTCTTTTTATGCAAAGCATTTTTACGAATTTCCCACCTTGCTTTAGGCTAAGAGATTATAGATGATATCGCAATTGCGCCATCAATCAATAGAAAACTATAGAGTATACATACGTATAATTTATATATTTTAACATATGTGTTTTAATATATAAAAATGGCATAAATAAAAAAAAGTTTGCTAAAAGTTGACGCATTAACTTTTTTTTTATCATGAATTCCTTTTGTTTTGTTTTTTTTTTAATTCCTATTAATCCAATATGTTTCTTGTACTTTTTGTATACGATAAACTGGACGTGTATAATTGTCCGAGGAATCATCTAGACAATCTGCGTAAAAAAAAGGATAGTGACTGATAACAATACGAAGAAGCTAACTATTGCATTTTCAAGAAACAAGTGAATAACTTTGTAGGCGTGTCACATTGGTTCAGATGTGAAACTCGATCCGAAAAAGTGAGACACCAGAGAGTGTGACCTTCTTTTGCAAAGAGAATATTTTCCGATTTTGCGCAAGGAGGGAATATTAAAGTTATAAATTCAAAATGTTGCTTAAAAAATATATGTACGTGTTATATACGAAACTTGAAAGATTAAAAATTTAATTTTTTATGATTTAATATTATTTTGCATTGTATACACGAAAAATAAAAATTGTGTCTCAAACATTATCTCAAAATATATTCACGAAGCTTCTATGTCAAAATTTAAATGTAAATGGCAATCGCGCGTAAGACGATCGACCACGTAAACGAACTTAAAATAGGTAAACCAGTTTTTCGGAAGTCAAGTCCAGGTCACGGACACTATTCAAAGACACTACCTTCGATATATTGGTAAGTTTCCAAGGAAATTACGAGAGAAATCGTTTGTAAAAGTGTGCAACCGCGAGTGGACTCGTGACTAATTCGATTGGATTTGAGCAAGCGATCTTCGCTGACGTCATAACCGAAGAGAATTTCCATATGAAAAGTGGATCATATAAAAAATTTAGTAAAAATTTTAATCACTGTTTTATGCTTTTGTTGGCAAACATTTGTGCAGTGTCACGATTTCTATGAATAATTCCGTGTATATGTACTGTACAATATTTTACATGTTATCCAATAACAAAAAGAATAATCGGAGCTAGTGGAGCTACCAGTTACAAATAAGAAAAAGAAAATTCTCATAGATTAAACTGAAATTTTTCCTGAGCATCTTCTCATTTACAACAATTTCTCTCTGCGATTTTTGAACAAATTAAGATCATGAAATTTAACCGCAATTGCCTCGCCGAGCAATTTCTTCATATCACTGGGCGTCGTCAAGCTCATTGAACTCGCTGATGCGAATGGTCGCCGAAATACCATCAAGTGAAATCGTCCATGTGAAGTATGCGATTTTAACAGTTTAGACTCGCCACGAATTCAATCGACCGAATCGATTATGAATGGAAAAATACTTCTTCCTTTCCCCTTGAAGGGGTGAAGCGATTGATACCCTATGATTCTTCTTCCCGAGTAGTCAAAGAAGGGTAGATATGGCTTGAGTCGAGATGGCGGGAACAAACGGACGAATGAACGGACGACGATGAGCGAAGAAGGAGGAAAGGAATGGCTAGAGGGACGGACAGACGGATGGCCGGGTAACCCAGATCGGGTCAGTCGAGCCGATCCTGCGAAGACCGGCTGCCAGTAGTAGAGTGTTGGACGTCGTGAACGATTCCGTTTGGTCATTCAAGCGCGGTCATTCTATTGACCGGGTGCGTTTCGATCGTGAAAAAGAAGTTGACTGCTAAAGATTAACGCCGATCGCCTTTAGGTGCGCACACCTTAGGAGTATTGATGTCAGCGATAGTCCGTGAAAGTGAGTACATGGAATTCGGTTTTTGAAGAGTACCGGTTGTAAGTTTTTTCAGATCGTTTCATGATCGATTGGTAAAAGAAAAATTGACTGTAATACACATGTGTAAAAAAAAAAAAAAAAACAAAACAAAACAGAGTTGTCTGATAAGATCACAGTAGAACAGATTGATGAAAGAACATCCTTAGTACATCGTTTATTAATCACACACGTGTACATAATTAGGCTTTTAAAGATTAAATAATGTATGTAAAATGATAATAAATCTTTTGTTCAAGTCTTTTTGTTGTTGCATTAGTTATGTTGCGCATGTTATCTAAATTAACAAAAGGTAAAACCATATTTAAGTGAAAGTAAATGTGAATAACAATTTAACATTCAATTTATGAGATTTTGTTTTATGTATTCTTTAAGCTTAAAATTTAACAAGTCTGTAATTCCTATTTAAGAACACAATTTTTATAAGGTTATATTTAATTTTGTTAAAATTTATACGATAACTATACAATCTTCTTCAACAAACTATAAAAAATTTACGATTGTGAAGTTAAAACATACACATGGTGTTCAAAAATCACATTTGCTTAACTTAAGTTAAACAAAAATTAGAAATTATAAAAATTAAAAAATTATAAGAATCAGTAAACAATAATAAATCATTAAGATAATCAATAGATTGCGTGTAAAAAAAAAAAGAAGTTTTAATTGGTTGACCTATCACCTTATTTAATAGGATCTTTGTACACATTCAATCACATGGATGAAAGAATCAGCTGACCGTTTGGAAAAGGGAGGACATGCAAGAGTGATCTAGCATAACCGAGTTTTGCCACACGTGTGTTACACTATGCTATTATTACACACTAGCTTGCTTGACAATTTGTACAATAATATTTTTATGTACAGTTACGCATCTACATTACTAATCGACAAAAACCGAAATAATTGTTACATACTAAAAACATTAAAAAAAAAAAAAAAACATAAATTACGGGAACAATATTCTTTTTAATTTTACATGGATAACAACATATATTGTTAACTTCACATGTAACTTCATAACTAACGAAATTATTTAATTGTTAAATAAAGTTATTTTTGAGAGAAAGTGAGAGATAAAAGATAAAAAAGAAACATTTGATATTTCGTGCATTTATATTTATTTTATTTTTACATTTTTGTGATTCTTTAATTGCTACTTATAACAACGTATTCGCACGTTCTAATGTTTCTGTTACTGACTTGTTTCGATTTTTCTTTTTCAGAAAACGAAGCTGCAGGTCGAGATGCAGTTCTTTTTTCGTAGTAACTGTAGCTAGCCGACAGTCGAGAGCACCCGGTGCCTTTCTCATAGATCGGACAATGGCAAGAGGGAGAGCAGCCGTGACCTTCTCGATCGTGATTCTGGCTGTTGCGTGTCTCGTTGTGAGGGTCAAGGCAGAAGCTGCGTCCTTGAACGAGACAATTCACAATGACGACGTCATTGCTCAGAACGAGGTGCCGCTCTCTCACGAATCTGAAAACAAAAACGACGAACTATCGTCGCACGAACACCCGCACAATGTGCATGGAAAACCGACCAAGTTCGATTTAAAGTATAACGCGGACGACAATGCGGAGTATCAGATCGAAACGACGAGAATAGCGAACGTCACGGCTAATCCAATCGAAATGGATTCAACGATCAATCAATCTCTATCGAATTCAACATCCGAATGCGACGATAAGCTCACGGTCTCGTGTATTGGAAAGAATTTCTTCAATTTTCTGGATCATCTCTCGAGGGTTGATACGTATAACGTGACAGATTCCGTGCAGATAATAAGAAATCCTGAAGCGGACGTAGCGTGCAACGAACGCAATAACGACGACGATCCGGATTCGAAGCTGGACGAGGTTCACCATTACGTCGGGACACACATGATGAAGATACAGCTCAACAAAGATCTGAACCTCGCCAGGAAAGCCAGGACGTTCTTCGGTTGTGAGTTTCTCGACCGCTTGGCTACGGGTTTTGTCGTCGCGTGTGTACTAGTGCCGTTACATTTGCCACGAAAGGTGGATTTTTCTGATAATGCGTCACGATACCCGAGAACCGGGCGATAGATTGATTATTATCCGCACGTTGCAGCGAAGCAGTTGCATAATCTTCAATTAATGCGAAGCGAAACTAATTCAAAGAGAAAACCATGAAAATTGCTCGAATTGCTGAGAAATAATTTGTTCGATTTCCACCTTTCAAAACTCTGATTTTTAAGATATTTCTTTAAGAGTAACTTTTCGAAAATTGCTTTTCTTGATAAAAATTAATATTGTAATCAACGCAATATGCGTAGTAGCTCTTAATTAATAAATGTTTTTAATTATCAATAAACGACGAATCTAGTACGCTCGCAGACACGATCCGGCGAAAAAACGAGATCGGGATGTGAGAAAGAGGGGGCTTTTAACTTGATGAATTGGCTTTTTGGAATTAAAATCAAATAACGAGGTTGGGTCACTGCTAATTGGCAAAAACGGGAACTAAACCAGCATATAATATTATGCGAGCGAAGAAATTAATTATAATCACGATGAATATTTTTTTGTTTTCTGTTCACACGTGGAGTATGTGTTTCAGCGAGAAACGCGCGACGAACGGAGAATCGAAGAAGTAGAAATACGAAAACAAATCACAGGCTGTGCAGCATGGCTTTCAGGAACTAACCGCAGGGCTTTAACAAAGCTGGTACTTTTGCTTTCAGCTGTCTTTCAGGGAAAGAGTTCGTTTTTAACAGGATTCGGACTTGGTTTTCTAGCGTTCGGTCTGAAAAAACTGCTGCTGCCCCTGTTCTTCGGCGTGCAGATAATTAAGAGCGTGCTACTTGCTCTTTTTCTACCTAGTATTATCGGCAGTATTGGTAATATCGTCGGCAAAGGTATGCACATATCTTATATTAAAAAAAAAAAATTAATTGCGTAATTATAATAATCGTCCAATCATTTTTTTATATGATAATTTTTTTTATAGAATATTTATTAAGCTTTAAAGACTGTTAGGGTTTACGTGTAAAATTGCTTACATTAAAAAGATTTTTTTTTTTAATGGGTTTTAATTATAAATATTAATAAATTTCAAGATGTAAAATTTCAAATTAATGTAAAATATTCAAAAAAATTCAAAAGGCAAAGACAGTTAACAGTTAACTGTTTAGAGAAACGATTTCTCTGTCTCTCTCTCTCTCTCTCTCTCTCTCTTTTTATTTCTTAGTAGGAATGCATATTGGAGATTTGTACACAGAGCAGCATTAATATTAATTTAGAAAGTATTTATCCCTCTTGAATTAAATACAAGGTGTGCTGGAAAATTATTACAGGTGTCTCCACCTTTGCGCAATCATCGTACGTTCCGACCGCGGCACCCGAGGAAAACTTCGAATTCAAGGATAACACGGACCTTTACAACGACGACTATCTAACGCGGCAACCCGTAGGCACATTACCAGCATCCGCCATGTACGACGAGAGCATGATGCAGCCGCAGAAAAGCCCGGAAATTGCGTCCCGCTACACGTTCGTCGATCCGAGGAAACCCAATGCAAACGCGCTTTCGGATCGTTATTACATGCGACACGTGGCCATGCACGGACAAAAGAAGAAACAAGATTTTAAGGTACTAGTAAAATTTAGTCAATTTCATAAATAAAACAAATAATTTTTAAATTACTGAGTGTACGTGCGTACATTTTGGCAAATGAAAATTCAGGAAAGGAAGATCGAAGTTGTTTTTTTTTTTTTTTTAGTAATATTTTGCGAAATTTCTCTTTACGTCTGTAGTAATCTTTTCGTGAAAGCTCTTACTATTGACAGAGACAATATTTAAATTTGTACATTTACCGCCGCGTTAGCGCCTGTTAGCAGTTGTTAACAGTTCGAAAGAGTTCGTCGAACCAAGCGACGAACTAGGTAAGTAAGCCGGTAACAATGCGTTGCTAGTTTTGTTTTCCCGCTCTGCTATATATGTTATACATTATCGAATGATCGGTGACACGTTGTCGTCTTTTGACAATCTCTATTGGGAATCGCGCGCGACCTACTTTAGATTAACTTGTTCAGCAAGCTGTTTGGCGCGCTGTACGCGTAACGGATATGAGAAGCCCATTAGAGACAACGTGGTCATAAACACGTATTACTTATCGACCGGCAGGTCTTCCATGAGATTCCGACGAGCTCCCTGCTACTGACGAACTACGACCCGTTTTACTCGCCGCTGCTGTCGCGTCTTGACGCCGTTTTCTCCCGTCTCGGCTACAATACGGAAGGTTGCCGAGAATACACGGTGTGCGCGATGTATCGAAGTCCCGCGCGATACGCTCCGTACTCGAATCTGGTCTCGGCACAGCTGTCGAGGGAGCTGAACGAGCTGAGACGACCCACCAACGACAATCCCGACGTCTTGCGCTTCTTCAGGTACATGAAGGCCGCCAAGGACGGTCAGGACGGTCTCAAGTGCGAGGACGTTTACGCGAATTGTGAGACCGCTCGGGAGGGTCAGGTCCTGAAGCAGAATCAGGCGATGCTGGCGACATATCAGGACATTAACAAGCTTGTTCAAGCTAGAAAGATCTAAACACAGCGGACATTCATACAATAAAGAAAGTAAATTGCGTCTAAAACCCCAATTTATGAGCTACTTGCACAGTTCTAATTGAATGCGCAGTCACTGATAAAAAGTGCAGCGAACTGTTCCGAGGACACTCATCAGCATTCGTTCGTAGATGTATGTAGCGCGTGTGTAAAGTTGTAGATGTTTTAAAGCGAATTACATACATATATCACGTAAGCGCCTCAGATGCTTGTTTAGTACGTCGAGAAAAATGCAGAAGCTCAAAGGTTTTTTTTCCTTAAAAAAAAGAATTGTATTAATTGTTTGATATTAAGAAATAATATTTCATATGTTCCTCTCATATATATATATATATATATATATATATATATATATCAGAGTCTAATAATATCTTTGATAGGAGAACTTGAGCAGCAGCATTGAAGCTTCTGAGAACTTAGTAATTTATTATTATCTTTAAAAACTACCAATTTCACTAACCGAACAAACTTTAAAAAAATTATATACAGTTTTCCTAAATTATTGTCGATGGCAAAGAGCGATTGGTAAGTATCCGAAATGATACGGCATTGATAGCGGCAGTAGTATCACATTGTTGTTGATTGACAAATTTCATCTTTGAGAAAAATGTCAAACGTCGGCTCGTTATCGCAAATAGACGCTCTCTCAGTAATTTTTGACAACGTACTAATTCGCACTTCAACGGAATGGTCAAAATTTACGAATTGGACTTCAAATTGCTGCCTTATTTGTTTTACTAGATATAGTGTCGATTTTTTTTATTTCCAAATCGGAAAAATGAAAAGAAATTTTCGAGCAACAATGAAGTTATCAATGGCTATACTTTGGCGAACTGTTACACAAAATTACGTGCGATAATAATACTAGGATGACGTTTGACATTTGTTATTCTGAAAGATGAAATAACAATGAGAAATACAACTGCCGCTGTCTATGCGTCGTTTCGGATACTTATCAATTATCTCACATACGTGCAGTTTTTTCATGTCGGAATTATAATCTTTAAAAAACTTCTGGTAATTATTTTTACAATTTCGGAATAATTGAAGATAATAAATGATATTTTATTTAAAAATGGTAAAAATGTAAATTATATTATAACAACGAACATATATTTTCCATAATTAATGTTTTATACGATCAGTTAATGATTATAAATTCGAGCGAAGAAAATGCCTTAGAAGGAGATATCCAGTGAACATACGTCGCATCCTATAGGGAAATAATTATCAGCAAGTAGTAACTGGAAACTGTGTTGATGTAAATTTCTCAAGAGCGTCTTGTGATTTATGCGACGTTTGGCTTTCGTTTACGGGAGAGATTTATGTGACTCAATCTAGTTCTCACATAACAAAGTGAATTCAATATGAAGATGATATCCGATTATCACATTTATAGAGAAAGTTATTCTTTCACAGGAGTTTCTTAAAAGAAATTGTTATCGATAATTAGGTTGTACTAGAGCGAGGGTGTAGTTTGCGCGCATATTCTCTTTCTAATCTCTTCCAGGAAAATTCTAATTTTAATGTGTTTCATTAATCGAGTGTTCTCACACACGAGTGAATCACTTAATCAATTTAACGACTTAAATGAATTAATTACTTCAGGATGTAGCGTAGGTACAAGATATAGCGTCTTTAAACAATTATTGTATATTTTATTTATTTATTTTACTTTTATTTATCGTGTGTACAAAATTTAATTCTGCGATTATTTATTACGACTATTTATTTGCAAAGAGAGTTACAAAGATGAATGTATTTATTTATTTAAAAAACGCGCGCGTTGCATCAAATGCGTATGTGTATTTAGATAATTAATGTAATTTAGTTGAAAACAGCGCGATTACCATTACTTTCAAGATATATATTTATACGTATATATATATATATATATATAAAATGTACAGACTACGTCAATAAAACTTGTATGACATCAGAGCTTTCTCCAAAGCAAGGCGTCACAATGTATGATATAATCACATGTGAATGATCGCGTTTATATAATCAAAATCCTGTTCAAAAGATATATGTTAAGAACAAAAACATTTCTTTCTTTCTTAGAAAGGCAAATTACATTAATTACAGAAAGTGATGTGTCAAGTCATTTAGATCTTGTAATAAAGTTATGTTTTAAAAAAGCAACATATTACAAAACTGTTAAGTCATACAAAAGAACGAAGTGATTTGTCGCGAAAATTATATTAAAAAAAAAAAAGAAAAAAAAAAGAAGAATATTATTTCATTATCAAGAATAAAGGATCTCTTAATATGGCGTGATGACTCACCCAAGTTGTAAACTGAAGAGAAAAGTGCATTGACTCTCACTTGCCGTGTTGTACCTAATCGTCTCACAACGTTGTTCCCTTAAAGCCATCCAGTTCCGGCTCTTATTCCGGACACCACTTTCACTTTCATTTTTGTAAATCTTCCTGTCCTGTTAGCCTTTCTGGGAAATCCTTACGGATCCTTCTCCCACTTCGAGTAAGGTAGTGCTCTCATACGTTATAAATACAAAGATGAGAGATGGTCAAGGAGTCACATGGCTTTCGGGTAAAACCGCGTCTAGTGCGCTTATTTGATATTCGTAGTTTACATTGATTTATTTCGAAAACGTCAAATACTTTAACTTATAACAATCAATTCTCTTGCAGAGATTTAACTTGCGATTAATAAGGTAAGTTACACGCATATTCTAATCTTTTTATATTTTTAAATAAGTGTTTTATTTCTACACTGTACTTTATACATATTGCTTTGTTTAAAAAATTATGAAAAAAGATTTTAATATAAAAATTAAAAATCGTTTATTTGTCCATCTCTTTTAATTTATTTTTTATTAGTATTTATTTCGATCATTTTAAAAGAAACTTGTCGAGTATTTTCACTTTAAAATAAACTTACCAATGCCATACAATTTCTACTTCGCCATTATTGTATTTTCCGAGAGCGTTTTATAGAGTAATACTTTACGTTGTAATTTTGTGTATTATAATAGAATATTTGCGGTTTGAAATTATAAATGCAAAGATAGTGCATTATTATTGAAGTAGAATGCGCGCGTGATCAGAATCATGTAGCCGGTTTCTTTCCTTTGGTTTCTGATTGGCGCGCTCATCTAACGGCACTTGGTGAACCAGCACGTCGACTGCCAACAGTCGATCTCGCAGACGTTCGAGCGCTGTTCTCGAGAATCACCGCGAGCAAATTTTTGTGACAAGAATGTTGTGTAAAAATATATCGAATTGTGATTATTTAACAGTTTGGTGAGAAGAGAGTTTGATTTCAGTAAAGTATTTTTTCTTGCCGAAGAAAAATAAATAAACATGACATATACGATGATAGTGTCAAACATGTCTTGTGTGTTTAGCGATAAATTAATTTGTTATTTTACGTACGGTATTTAAATTTTGTTACATTAATATAAAAAAAAAAAAAAACTAAATTAATATATAAACGAACGTCTCTCGTTAAAAAAGAACAAAAATAATTTGAAGATAGAGATTATATTAATTGTTTAAATGTAGTTATGAAGTGTCACAAATTAATTATTTGACATTGTGTTGAATTGACTGTGTGTCATGACATCGTATGCTTTTTAATCTTTTAATATGCAATAAACTGACGAAAGAACGTTATTCTAGGTGGAGTAATTAGAAGAAACAGAATGCAACCGCAGCAGTTGTTGGTAATTCTGGGAATACTTTTGACGTCCTCGCAAGTATGGTGTCAATCTATCGGCAAGGTTACATTTCAGGATAACAATTCCGAAGATCAAACAGAAAAACAAGGTAAAATAAGATAAGAAAAAATTAAAGTACAGATTAAAAAATATAAAATAACGATAAAAATAATAAAATAAAATAAAATGGTTTTAAATTTATAATTTCAAGAAACTCCGCAAGAAGTTCCGTCGCAACAAAGAGGATTTAATCCTATTCAACATGTAGAAAACCTATTCAACTACATTGGTCTTGGAAATGGACGAAACGTTGATCCATACTTGGCGAAGGTCAATGAACGTTGCGTAAGCGGCGATTTAGCTGAATGTTTTAAATCCCAAGCTTTAGGTTACTTTTCCGACTTTTTCGATCATGCTGAGTATTCTTTGAATGATTACGTCCGAATTAAACGGATGTCTGATCGAGTAGTAAATGAAGTAAATCGTCAGCCGTACGAATATTCAAATGAACCTAGGTACAACTTTATTTCTTTATAAAAAAAAATACATGTATATTAATTAAGTTTATTTAATGCTACGTAAAAATTTCGTGTGTAACAAATTCTAATTGTACTTTCTTGATAATACGATTGTAAAAGAAGAAAGAAACTATAGAAGTTTTTAAAATGCTTTGCTAACATTAAAAATATGAATAGAGTACAACGCCTTCAAGATTAAAAAAAAAAAAAAAAAAATTATATTTTTTAGATCCGAAGAAACAGAATGGGATCAACTGCTCAACTTTATGAAAAGAAAAGCAGAGAGATTTGTTAAAACAATGTCTTTCGAACTGACTATACCTGATACGGAAACTGGTAGCGATGGCTCATATAAGGCCAGATTTTTGGACGAAATCGCTGACGAGATAAGCATTCTTGAGAACAAGAAGGATACACTCTTTTGTAAATATTTATTTTGAAATTTTAAATATAAATAAAATATTTTTAGAGTTATTTTCAATAATAAAATAAACAACATGTATGAAAAAATATTTCTACATTGATATTTATACTTAAAAATTTATTGTTTTATGCAAATTTGTTTAATGCAAACTTTGAATTGATTTGTTTCAGCTCGTTATCAGTTTAGAAGACTTATTATACCTATACTACTTATTCTGAAGCTTTTCAAGTTGAAGTTATTACTTTTCTTACCTTTAATCTTGGGATTGGCCTCATTCAAGAAGTTCCTCGGATTCCTAGCAATCGTTATACCCGGTCTAATAGGTTTCTTTAAGTTTTATAAGCCGCAAAACTATCACGCGCCAGTTTACACGAAAAATGGAATCGGCTATCCTCAGTACGGCATACACCCAGATATTGATTATGCCGGTCATTACGAAAATGCGGGAACCTACGGTCAGGATTTAGCATATCGAGGATACCAACATTATAATTCCAAGTAGTTAAATTATAATTAAGTTTATATATTTTTATAGGAAGAAATATAAGCCATGTTTTTATACGTATGAAAAAAATATTTTGTAAATAAGAAGTCATTTTTATTACGAACTGAAAATAATTATCTTGCTCTTAAGGTATGTTTTTTATTCGTTATAAATGTTTGAAAGAAATGTTATAAATTCAAATCTTATATGCTGCGTGTATATGTGTGTATGTATTAGAGAAAATGGAGACAGAAATTAAAATATTTTGTTAAGCACAAAAGTGATGTAAAATATGTATTATAAAATACACAATTATATTGATTTTTAAGTTATATTTATTATGACGTATGCTATTGCTTACCGTTTGCTAACTTATGTTACTTACATACATATACGAACGTTTTTGTATCTTAAAAGTGCTACGTCTATATAAAACCAGTTTACAATAAGTATTAAGGTACAAGCCAATGTGCCAGATGTATGTACACTTATATTTATTTACTCCCTTTAAACGTGTAAATTAATACACATAAAAATTACTTAATTAATTAATTGTACATTTTCACAAGCTTTTAAAGTGTTATAAAATCATTGTGTTTTTATATGTGAAGTATAGTTGTACTTTTATTTTTCTCTTCATGTGGAATAACATAAAAGTAACTGTAATATAAATAAGTTATATTACAAACTCGTTTATTTAACTCTTTCTTTATTGCTGAACTAGAGTTAATTCGAGCGCAAAGAAACATGGCGATCGTGCTGAGTTTGAATATAATTAAGCGCGGTACAGTGCAATTTAAAAAAGTGAATATCTTGCGATAATTATTAAAATTATGTTAATTAAATAAAATATTTAATATAAATAAAATATTAAAAAAGGCAATTATAAGGAAAATAATTTTACAAAGACATGATATGATATTGCAAGTCAGCAGTAAAAAAATTTAAGTTCAAAATTAAATAATGTTATATATAAATAATAGTTTTATAAAATTCTGTTTTTAAGAGGAAAGTAAGTAAGAAAAACTTTTACATCTAAGATATTTTTAAATGTTTAAACTCTTAGTGTTAAAAATACAAAACAACTAGAACGCAGTAATTTGCGCAGAGAAGTCGACCGTGAAAAGGAATCTCTTGCGTATCAAATCAATAAAGTTTATTACTCTCGCTCGATATTCTTTGCATATACGTCAGCAGTAAATTGTATTTATAGTCATTAACACGTTTTATACTTGTCTTCATCAATAATCACTCATGTTCTGCTTACTTAAGTGCCAAAGCTATTTATATGGAACGATTGATAAATATCCGAATACTTTGTTGACTATTGTTGACAAATTACGCCTTTCAGAAAAACAAATGTCAAACGCTGGCTTATTACTATCGCACGTATCTGTGTGACAGCTCGTGAAAGACTCAATAATTCTCTTGATCAGCTGACATTTCAATTTGCAATGGCCAAAATTTGAGCTTCTAATTTTTATCTTATTCACTAGATATATGGGCCTGTGTGATTTCCATTTATGTACTTCCTTAAAATCTAAAAAAATAACTCGGTGGAAAAAATTTCTTGAGCAATGAAACCCATCGATGCCGTAAATAGCTATACTTTGACGAGCTGTCATACAAGTGTTATATCCGCTAAGCTAGCGTTTGACATTTGTTCTTCTGAAGAAATCCTGTCAATGAAAATAGCAATGTTATACCTACCGTCGTTGTGTTTTATTATTGTTTCAGATATTTATCAATCGCTCTACATATGTCTTTTATATACGTCGAAAGAAACAAATACATATATTACGATAATTTTTACATAAAATATGTAAATTAAATTTCTTGCTCCAATAATCAGACCGGAATCTTATGAAAAGGAATGTTTCTCACTAGTGTCATAAAAAAAACCAAAACTAATTATTCAGCCAAGAATACTCGGATATTATCAAATATCCTCTTTAATCGCGTGAAAATTTTCCGCCACTCCACTTCTCTCTCGGATGCACGTAGGGAACTATCTTAGATGCGAACCGGTCCGATTCTTACTCGCGATCCGGAGAATTGGATGGGACGGACCTGCTGACCAAGTGGCCTAGTTTGTTCGAGAAGACCGGAAGCGGGCAGCCGTTCTACGGCGATATGCGGAAAACGCCTATAGATGGAAATTTCAATTGATTTCCATCTATCATTTGCGTTTTAAATTGATTTTTCGCATAAACAAGATTTGGAAAAGCGTGCATTGCATTTACGAGATATTTTTCAGACTCACATTATTATTTAATGTATAATAAAATTTAAAATAATAAATAATAAAATAATAAATTTAAAAAATTAGCCGACTTTTTGTTAAATTTTTTCAAAACTTGCAATCAAAATTGAGAATAAAAGTAAAATAGTGTGGTGCTCTTTCTAAGATGATTATATTTGTAATATTGTGATACTCGCCCGCGCGGGAGTGAAAGGAAACGCGAGTCATGACGATTACAATGGGATTATTTGGCTGTCTCTCTACAGGGAAAACCTGCGAACTAGCGCGCTCGTAATTATATAAATTTCTTTGTAAATGTCCAAAAATACATATAGGATTACTGAGAAAACTGTTGCCTGTTACAAGTATGGTACGGCGAAAACGATGCCACTGCGTAAAAAGGAGTCGTTCGACTTTTCGGTTTTTTCTGTACTTTCTATTAAATTACCGGAAGCCCTTGCGCGAGAAACAAGCTTGGAAACTTTCATACATTTTCTTTTTTTATTTCACCGTTTCTTTATTTTCCTCGAGCTAAGTATCAAAGTTGAAGATGTATTTTTCGATTGCGAATGAATCAGATGTATATTTCAATTTTACACATATTAAGTGAAAAAATATGAGATTAACAATACAGTTACGTGAGCTAAATAATTGTCGGCAATGTATCACAACGATTTGATTATTAACGGTGTTGTGTTCTTTTCTGCTGGAATCGCGCTATCTTTTTTCGCCATCGCGCAACGGTTCCAAGTTAGGATTGCGTATTATATGAGTGTGGGATCTAGGCGACTGATGTGCTTTTGAAGAGATGTATGCGTACGCAAATTAATGCAAACAATTCCAAGGTGTTTGCTCAACGCTATTTTCCATCAGGTCGCTCACCTGATCTTTCGCAGCACATTATGTTATAAAAGTTTCTATAAATACGAAATATATATTTCTATAAATACGAAATATATGGTCATGAGAGCTGTTCGCAGGATGTTGTGCGGAAATATGCGTACATATATATATATATGAATACATATATATATATATATATATATATATTTGTTTCCGTGTAAATTTTGCACGTGAATTTTTGAATTGAAATTTCAATTCTTAAAATCATATAGAATGCTAGATTTGCATCACATATATGAGAGACCTCGTATATCGCCCTAACTAATTTTAAAATATTGCGAAAAAAACTCCTCAGCCAGGAATCGAACCTGGAATTTCCGGACTATATTTCTATAAATAATTACAAGTATTAAATTTATTTAAAAGAAATCAAAAGTTAATATTTGTTAATATTTTTTGCAATAAAACACGTAACAAAACTTAACGCGGATTAAAGTAGTACACGACAAATTGATCATATTATATGAGGTATGCAGGTGCATGCATCGTTATCAATAGCTGTTTTATTTCGACAAACAGATTCAAAGAGGATTCTCAAATAATTCCCGTCTGGAATTCACTATAACGGTACACGGAGAGTACCAAAACGCTCGCGAGCATCTCGATCTCTACGTATCGTACAGTCCGCTATAGGAAAGATCGGTTTACATATGACGAGCTTTTGCGGTTAGGTCGCGATGTTAACCTCTGCGTCTACCCGCGAAAGTTGCTTTTACGAGAAAACCGGCTAAATTCAAGAATAAGAGAGGCGGTCATTTTCTTCGATCTCCCCCACATATCGTTACTCATCAAGTAACAGTATTCGATGTATTTAAGAGCTATTTCGGTTTACGACGCGCTTTTTTTTGAAATACTATTTCTAGTGAAGATGCGGTAGAGAAATTGCACCTCATGCTGAGTGAGACTATTTTTTTTTTATCAATACTTAATAACAAATCTCAGCAAGACAGCAAAGAATGTATTTCAATGTTTAATGACATGTGAAAAAAAAAACAAGTGAAAAATTTTGTTAAAATTGGAACATTGTAAAATACGCTGCTTTTTCTTGGTGGATTTTAATTATTCCGTTACCGTGATATCTTGAAAGCAGTAAACTTGTAATTAAGTAGACGTGAAGTAATAATAAAAATAAAAAAAAAACACAAATCGGTGTTACAGATCCTACTACTAACTGCAGATCATATCTCGTTTGAAAGAAGACGATGATAAATGTATTTCGCCAGACGGATCTAGTAAGAAAATGATTTTCTGCCTGACAATTTAATTGCTCTGCTCGTTAGCTCAAGACATCTCATTATCGCGTGTACACGACTTGGTCATTTGTCAGAATGACAAAGTTTTATTTAACAATCTTGCGGATTTCTTTGCTGGTCGAAAAGAATTATTATCTAGCTAATATGTCTCGTGTTCATCTTAAAATAATGAAAGCAAGTGGTTTTTTTATGGCGCTTGTAATTTTACAAGCTGCTCGATAAAAAGTTAACGATATTCATTATCGAATAATATCAAAGGATGCGCTCAACGTCTGTTGTAATTATCGATTGGAAATACGCGCGATGTGCAACGTGATAAATTGCGAGTGTCGATACCTTCGCGCGCTCGCTCTCGTTCGCTTTCTTCGAAATTTTTGCAACGCGCCGCTGCTTTCCACGCGCAATAGAATCCTCTCGATTCTATTTCACAATCAAACGACTAATGAATGACGAGTGCCGATCGCACACATCCGATAATGCGCGCACGTGTCAGTAAAAGAAGATATCTGATATCGGGAGCAACGGAAGCTGGCATCGGTCCGTCGAATCTGAGAGTCTCTCTCACTTGCGCGTCAGATCGTGTGTAACGTGCGATTAGATCTTCTAGAGTCGTCTATATTTAAGACCGCAAGTGAGTTTCTCCTCATCATCCTAAATCTTCGTCATTCCAGAGCAGATTACATATGTGCGTAAAGAGAGTTCGGCATACGGATACGAAGAATGTACGCACGTTCGAGATATATCGAAACCAAGTAATGTTAATCCACATTTCCCGTTCGCCGATTCCCCAACACTTTTTCGAAAATTAATTTAAACAAGGTAAAAAATGAATTCTGCTCCAGTAATTTCGTATACTCCAACTTACTCGTCTGTAATCCAAACTTTCTCGACGCGCGCTCTCTTTCGTGTTGCGCGGATTTTTTCTCGTCTCTCTACTCTAAAAGTTCACGGGTGCGTAGAAAAAATTCGCGAAAAGCTATTTAACGTACGCTCTTGCGTATAAGGCGCCTCTGTATATACGCGTTCGGAGATGGACGAACGGATTGATGGCGTGCGTGCTCCACATTCGTGACACGGTTCTCGCGAGTCGGTAATGGTCCACCAGAAACGACCGGCGAGCGACTCGCGTGTTTTCCTCTTCCGCGCGCGCGATCGTTCATGAATCGCGCGTGTCGTACATGAGCCGCGTCACCTACACACAAACGGAACGAGCGAGCGCAATGAGCCGCTGCTGTTCGCACGATTTACGATACAGTAGCGTGCACCACGCTTCTGGGAACCAGTTTGTGTAGTGCACACAAACGCGGGCGGGGGAGGGGAAACGACGTTTGCCTCGTCCTCGGAAGAGAAGGCGTTGTTAGCGCGTTGCTCTCTTTGAGCGTATATGTTGCCAGGTAACGCGCAAAGGACGGCGAGCTATGTTGTATATATGTACTACACATCCATCGACTCCCCCTGGATCGGGTCAATCCTCTCGCTAGACAGTCATGCATGTATCTGTCCCACCACACCACTTTGGGCCATCGCTCGGCCGTGTTTCTCAAAGCCAAGTATCAAATACACCACTACCATTCGTCCCTGACCATCGTCTTTCTCGCAACGGGGCCTCTGTGTATACCTTACCGCGAGGAAGGTGGTGGTGTAAACTATGTTGCGCACATCTTGGATATATCCACGAAGGCGGCGATCTACGTATATAAAGTCGTTGGGGCAATACGCCGGGTTCAGACGCCTTGTACTACTCCTCGATCTATCGTGTCGGGAACACAGAGAGAATTCGCGTGACGGGGCAGAGATCCGCGAGATCCGACCAGCTGATTCGATTGAATCGAAATCGGAGAAGGGCCCGTCTTTCGTGCAACGTCCCGTCTCTCTTCCTTCCCTGCGACTCTGTAGCTTCGGGGCCACCAACAGGTGGGTCAATTTATCATTCCCGTTATTCGCGGATCATTGAATGTTGAACCCGCGACTCTCTGTTCACCTACATCCTTTCGTACGTACGTACGTGTCGCTCGGAGGCACGCGGAACAGTCGCGTCTAGCCTCACATGCGATCAATACTTATCTCATTCCTGTGTTCGTCCGCATGTAACACACCGGATCGATACTGTCGTTATTAGATGTCGAGTTGAAGTTTTGATTTTGATCTTAATAGGCGTTTAAAAAAAAAAAAAACATTAAAAAAAAATGTATCTATCGTTTCAGTTTTTGTATTTGATTTTTTTTGTAAGTGTCGTGTGTGTGTGTGTGTGTGTTGTGCGCCTATATAACTGATATGTTTTCTGAAATGTTTCAGCAGCATGAAGGCAATTTTAGTGTTCGCTTTACTCGGTCTGAGTGCATGTCTGGCCAATCCTCTGGAGAAGAAAGAAAAGATCGACGTTATCGAGCAGCAGTCCGTAACGCTGACAGATCGCGCAAAGTACGAAGAAGAGCTTCTTCGCAAACTCAACTCGAAATGCTCCCAAAATGACATCAGCAGCTGCGTGATGCTGAAGTTGGTGACGTACATGAACAAATTGCTGAAGAAGGCCTCGATCGAGCTCACGGACGACATCGAGATCAGGAAAACGAGCCAGACGTCGGAAGACGTTATCATGTTCGAAGCTGGCAGGAGCAAGGACGACGAGACTCAGTTCCTCGATCTTGTTGCGAACAAGATTTACGCCTTCGTTAAATCGAGGAGTATCAAATGGAGAATTTTGCCCGATGACGATATCGTCGTGTCGGCGTCGGAGGACGAGACTGGTTCGCTAAATCTAGGTGTGTGTGTGTGTGTGTGTGATAAAAAGAATTATAACTTTATCATTTAATTAAATAATTTGCATTCAACGTTTTGGTAAAATTAAGATAATTTAAAATAATCAATTATTTATCACACATTGTTTTTATAAAGTTAATAATTAAATTTCTTTTTTGTTTCGATTTTCGTGTAAACTATTCCGTTTAAACTATTATATCTTTTTTGTCTATAGAAATATTTTTTATTTTCTGTTTTTTAAATTGTTTCAAAATTGTGTTTTGATGCGTTGTGGTAGTATCGCAAACATTATGGCAATGTCGGATATCGCGCTGTTCACTAAAGTTGCCATCAAGCAACTTGCATATGAAGGAAATGACATGTTCAAGTTCAGTCATCTCAGATTTCAATTTGCACTACGCGCTAGTTAAGTTGTGTCATCGACTGCATAAACAAACAGCTTTCGCTCAGCTTTGGCTCATTCATCCGCTCATCACCGAACTCAATCGCTTTCACCGCGGAAAGTTACAATTATATATCGTTTCTTAGTTGGTTAACTCGTCGAAAGTAAACAATAGTTCCGTCTCTATAATCGTTTCGTTTCTCGCAGGTCGCGGAAAGAAAAACAACAACATGGGTCCGTTGATGGCCGCAGCTATTCTAAAGATCGGTCTCATCGGCGGTCTCGCGTTCAAGGCGCTCGCCCTTCTGGTCGGCAAGGCTCTTCTTCTGTCGAAGATCGCTCTTCTGCTGGCCGGTATCATAGGCCTGAAGAAACTCTTCTCGCATGGGAAACACGTGACTTACGAAGTGGTGGCGCATCCTCACCACGAACACGGCGGCCACGGCGATAGTTACTCGAGCGGGTGGGCGAGAAACTTCTACGGACAGACGCCGATCTCCGGTCAGGCAGACGCTCACAAGCTGGCGTACTCGGCGCACGTGAAGTGAACGTTACCCGTTCTATCGTCGAAACAGGATCCAAGGATCGTCGCCGACGACAATCGACGTTCTTGGATCCGCGCACCTCGAGCGTATTCTTGGATTATTTATTTGTACTCGCTCTTCACTTTTTTCCGCCTTTTTTTCATCCCTCTCGATCGCTCCTCGTTGCTCTCTTTTTCACTATTATCATGCTCAAAGAACAGACTAAACGACACACGAATATGTCACTGACGCACGACAACGTTGTACGTATAATTACCGCAACGGCGACATCAAAGACGTTACGTTACAGATTATGGACGTGCAGCCGTTAGATTACAGACAAGAGTCTCTCATTGTTAAAATGCGTACGGAGGATACGCATCGCAAGACTCTTGTCTACTTTCGTGACTTTTGAATAATCACGGATACTGCGAGACTCTCGTCATCGAAGAGATTCACACACGTTTCCATAGATTTTTCTGCTTGTAGTATGTAGGCCTGTGATACGTCAAAGAGTTTTAAGTGCATGCACATGTTGCGCATTGAACGTTAAATATGATTATCTTACGTTTAACATGCTTGCTGTTTACTTGGCGTTAAATGTGGTCGTCTATATCGCCGTATATTTCCTGTTGTAAATAGGAAGTTTAGATAAATGAAATTTAAAATTAGACGAGATCACAATTAACGTCAAATATAGCAAACTCTTAGATTATATATATATATATATATACATATAGTTGTTATTTGCTATTATATTTATGATGTTTTATCTCATTTATTATTTAGATAATCATTTTTAATGTTAAATGCACCGCGCGCGTGAGCAAATGAGTATTTTCGAAGTAAACATTTGACGTGAAGTATCAATCGTAATAGAAATAATAAAGTTTGTTTTGCAAATTTAATAATTTTATGTAATTATGAACTGTAATAAATTCTAAACTATCATACAATTCGTAAATCTCACACACACAGATGTGCAAATAATTTGTTGAGCTCTCTTTTTTCGCGCATTAGTAAATTAGAACAAGCTGTTTTCACCAGAGAGTCTTGTGGCGATCTGCTTGACGGAACAAACGACTTGTTTTGTTTTTTTTTAAGTTTACATAAATAAAGTTCTCTTAACGGAAGAACAGAAAACTCAGACGTACCAATGCCAAACTAACTAAAATAATAAACAGCGACGCATAAAGCTCATAATGTATTTACCTATTACATACGTTTAATTTATATCATCTTAATTAATTAACGAGACTGCGAAATGTATTATATTTTTTTGTTATTTTTTATATTATTAATATTTTTTACTTTTTGTACGTGAACAGACAAATAAATATTTATTATTTTTATACAATTTCATTTTTTTTTATTGTTACCCACCATATACAATTTTTATATATTTAAAAATATATTAATAAAAGCATTTTTTTATTGTGATGTAAAGATATTTTTTACTCAACATTTTTTTAATTTTCGATATTGAAACTTCTAATTAATTCATATTTTAAATAATTTTTATTGTTTCACACTTACAATAAAAAAAAAGTTTTTTTGCCTAAATATTCGATTAGTATCTATATCTTGTTTGTCACAACAGATAACACAATTGTAACTGTTTAATTTTTATTATTTTTAATTGGAGTCATTAAAAATCTCGCGTGATATGTGTTATCTATAATTCGAAATGAAACTCGGAAGATTCAACACGTGATATTTAAGCTTTTAAGAGCGTCCTCCTTTTTTAATCGCGGTGACTAATGTCCCTGGTGAAACAACTTTCGTGTAAAAGTCGAGACGGATACGCTCGAACTACGCAGTCGCTAAACACAAGTTTCTGCGGACGATACAGGCATTACTATGTGCGGTAAGCATTTTAGTCACGATCGTTAGTTGTGGTCTATTTAAAACGATTTGTAGACCGGATATATATGGGGCAAAATAATTCGCCGTGTAAACGCGAGAACAAAAGTTCCGATTTCACAATCAGACGATTCATTTCGGTGCTTTTTTGTTACAGTTTCAACAAAATACACGATAGAATATTTTGATATTAAATATAACAAAGATATTTGGAGTTACCGATTAAAAATTATAAAAGCACGATACGTGATGCTTTTGAGCAAAAACTTAAGTTAACATGCGGTTTAGTTTTAATATAGAGCTTAATATAATTGAATAATGAGTAATTAATATAATTGAATTTTAGTTTTTCACATATTAATACGACGAGTATAGCATTTTATTACGCAAATTTTCTTACATAAAGCACGTGGATTGCTCCTGACTGTGAAATCATTGGAAATATCTAACTATTATGAATGTCAAGTGCAACGTTCCGGTTTATAATTCTTAGCGGGACTCTAGCGCCAAGCGTGTGATTATTTTAATCAGCTTATTGTATATGGCGTAATGTGCGTCTGCGTTTCCGCAGGCGTGTTTATTGCAAGAGTATTATATGTTTTTTTTATATTCAAAAGCCGAGAAGAGCAACTTTTTTTTTATATATTTTAAATGTTTGCACAAACGAGAATTTGTTGATTTTGCACTTAGAAAACAATTAGGCACGTCTATCGGATAGAAGGGAAAACTACCTGGACCACGTGATACATCAAGCATTTCTCATTCAAATAAGTCGACCTCCTTTCGGGCGTCCGCTTTCTCCATCCTGATCGGCAAGGATCAGAAGAAAGAGAGACAGAGAAAGAGAAAAACATTCGCGAGATAAGAGAGAACGGTGCGAGCAGAAAGAGAGAACCGTTCATCTTCCTGACGCTCAGGAAATCGACTTTCGATTTCCGACGTGCGGAGGATTGCGGACTTGACCCAGTTTCTTCATTTTGTTTTTATTTCAAAAAGCGTTTGCACATGTGACGAGAAAAGAAATTCGAGTCCGGAGTGTGTGTCCAAAACCTCGATTATACACGGATATCTTACCTCTCTTGTCGCCAACAAGTGTTTGTTGATATTAATACGTTTTCTCTACTCGACTGTCGCGATTGCTATCATCGCGAACTCTGAACGTTCGCCATTTACCATATAATCGGTGCTCGAATTGTTCGCCGCTTATTTGCTGTCACGCGCGGAGAATTAACGCTATCAATATATTGGAAAACGATCCGGGCAAACACATTGGATCTGGAATTAACCGTTGATTTCTGATATGTGGGTCAATCGCGCGCGCGTTCGCGCGCACAGGCACACGCACATACAATGCCAAAGTAACCTGGTTTCTTGCTTACTCGAAACGCAATTACCTACAAATTGGAGAAATTAATACCGGAGCAAAGTGGTGAAAATCGCTCTGACGCTTATGAGAGATCTATTATCGCGTAATTGTTACGCGACGTTCAGGCTTATTCAATCAATTTTACTTTTAAAATGTATCCAGGTATCTTTCTAATTTGTATAATTTTAAAAATAATTTAAAAATATGTTTTAATATCTTAAAAAATTGAAAAATACCGAATTCTTACAAAAAAAAAAAAAAAAAAAAAAAAAAAAAACAAACGTTACAAAGTAACGATTAAATATTATTCCAGCAATTGTCGAAATAATCAAGAAGAAATTTTTCAATTTTTAGAAAAAATTGCAACCGTTGTTTCGCGCACATTGACATCAGTATCAGTGTTAATCACATTAAATAAAGTAATCGAAATAGAATAACTTAAATGCGGAAATCTAGCGTGATAATGATATGATAACGATTGTTTTACACGGACCGTTACACCCTTGAGCGCATATATATTGTGCGCAACGTGATAAATCCGCAATAAACCTCAATTTCGTGACTGAACTAAAAAAATAGAATGCAAATATGAAAAGTTGTAAATTCTCGCGCTTCAAAGTAAGCAGAGCATAGCTTATGTTAGTTGTGCAGCAATTAAAAACCACCGCAATTCCGCGTGTATTCCTGTATGAATTTCGGTACACGCGATAGTATTGCGCAGATTTGACTATACGCAATACTAATTCTAATCGATGACGATCGAGAGCCTTCGCCTTGCGGAGGCTCGCAAACTTGAATGGAGGTTTGTATGGTCGATCGTCCGTCCGATGCGACCGAGTCGTCTCGAAGAACGGAAGAATGATTTCGAATCGGCTGTAGTTATACCTCAGCCTCTGCTTACGTATATACAGTATCGGATATGTGAGGGGAAGTGGAACAGAAGAGAAAGGCGCAACGGAGATGAACTAGATTTGGACAGTCATCTCTGTCTTCTTTCCCTCTACGATATTCTCGTCGTTCTCGTTGTCTCTTTTGCCTCTTTTCCCGGAGTTTATCCACACCCTGCCCCTCCCCATTCCTGCATTTCTCACATTCTCCGATATGTAAGAGTCTGTTTCGATGTTGGTCATCATCTTGCGTACATCAAGAGAAAGAGAAAGAGAGAGAGAGAGAGAGAGAAAAAGAAAGACGCGGAATCTCGGACCTGCAGGTAGAATGTACCTGTCGCGGAATAAGATCGACAATAATCGCTGCCTCGGTCTATGGTCAATCAGAGCCGCGCAAAGAAATTCCACTGGCTACTTCTCGCATGAACGCGGACAGTGTTTCATGGAAACGTACGCGTGTATTATTTGCTGATTTACTTGACCACGGGACGCGCCTTTTGCGTATATGATCGCGATTCGAAATCGGCACGTTCTCTTCCGCTCCACTAAAGCGCGGAAGGAGAGAAAGGAAGAAGAGCCAGAGCCGGAGCCGGAGCCGGAGCTGGTATCTCTCCGCGAGAGGAGAGTATCGCGGGTATTGGATGATCCGGGAGCGCGGTGATCTAGAATTGACGTTTAAGATGTTACCCAGACGCGAATTACACCGGCGAAGGTTGGCGGCGAGGTGGAGGAAGGCGTCTTCATCTTCCGCCGATCTGATGGAAGCCGGGCAAGCCTCTCGCAATCCGACCGCGCCGTAACGCTCTGAAACGCGTCGGAAACAAGAATTAAACGAATCGAAGAGACCGGCGTCTAGGTCTAGGAACGAAAAATTACCGGCTTAATGCACAGCAAGAGCAGCGAGCGGCGGCCATCGTGCTGCAATGCTCTCCTTGCTTTTTTCTTAGTACAATCACCGACCGTCACGTAGATCTATATAAATGGGAATTGCAAGCACTTACGCCGCAGCATTCGAACCTCCGCCGTAGGTTCCGCAGCTTCACAGTTTTCCACGCGGGAGGTTTTCTTGCACGGAGAGACGGTTGTTTTAACTAACGCGGAAAAGCGCGTAGGAAACTGTCGTCGACGGAGTCCGAATTGTTTTTACGTACGTGACGCTCGTTTTTTTTTAAACGGAGCGATGCTCTGGATAGGCGGTATACCCGGGATCGGTCGTCGGCGTCTGATCGTCTGCGTCGCGTTGACGGTCGCGCTATCGATCGTCAACACCGTCGACGCCGTCACCGCGATCAACGCCAAGGACGCGTGGACGGGATTTTCGACATCGTGCGCGGCCGAGGACTCGAAGAACATATCGGTCTCTTGTCACGGGGTGCGAATCGTTCGGAAAATCGTGCAACAACTATTGGACACCACCAGCAAAGAAAGAAACATCGAACTGTTCGATGGCATCAGCCTAGTTGAGACGTCCGGAAGCGGATCCTCTCGGAAGGCTAGAGTGTTAAAGGGCTTCGGAGGACTCGGACCTGTCCTACAGTTTCTGGAAGGTAGAGAACTGAGAATCAAACTGCCGTCTCTGCTTCCACCGAATATCGAGTCTGTTCTGAAAGAGAGTTTGCCCTCCGAAGCCGAAGGTTGGTTAACATTACTGTTCTGTAAATCGTAAGTTAGAGATGGAAATTTAATGGATTAGCAAAAATTTCTCAAAATTTGTTTTACAGCGAGAGGAGGCGGAGGAGGCGGCTTTGGCGGCGGCGGAGGTGGTTTCGGCGGCGGCGGCGGCAAAGGCGGCGGCGGCGGCGGCGGCGGCGGCGGCAAGAAAGGCGATGGCGGCGGATACATGATTATGGCTCTTATGATGGGTAAGCACTCGTGACTGAGTAACATTGCGTAAATAGACGACTAATTAGATCGGACAGTTATGTGAAAGTACAATATAATCGTTACACATTATCTAAACTTACGCGGAAAAAAAAATTTTGCTATTATATGGCCAGCAAGAATGATTTGCTGAATGTTTTATCAACAAAACGTCTTGTTGAAAAAACAAAAAAATTCATTCGGCTTAGCAAATTTTTCTACTGGCTGTATAATAATTTTGCTATTCTACCAAATATATATATATATTTTTTCCAATCCACGCGTTATATATTGTGTTCTCAATATTGAACGTTGGAAAACTATGATAAAAAAATGATTGCAAATTATAAAATTTAATTATTGTATTTAATTTTATTTTATTCATAATAATATGAATTATCTTTAATATTATTTTAACTGTTTTAGTACAATAGTTGTTTAGGCTGATAATTTCTTTTGTAATTAATCTACAATTAATTCAATTGTACTTTCGACATAATCTCATATCGCGCTCCGTTCAGAAGTATAATTTAAATTCTCTACGTTAATCTGAAATTTTTTCACCGCATCTGCAGGCAAGATGATGGCTGCTATGGGCTTCGGCGCGTTGGGTTTGCTGGCCATGAAGGCGTTGATGGTTTCGGCCATGGCCTTGATGCTGTCGCTGATCATAGCCGTGAAGAAACTGGCAGGTGGCGGCGACGATCACGGCGGCCACCACGTTGTTTACGCGCAGGAAGTTGGGCATCATCATCGTAAGAAGAGATCCATCATCGACAACGATGATCTTACAGAGTTACCGTACCGGGGATACGCTCATCTTTACGCTAACTTACGATCGTCCTGATAATTTTGCAGTATCCCCATCGCAAAAAAAATTGCATCGATGTATTCTCGGACCTCTTAATCCTCCTATGATTGTTAGAGTTCATTTCATGTAAATACAAACAACCGGAGAGAGATATGCCCCACGTTGATAGCGCGGCATGTTGAACATTATCATTCATTCACAATTTGCATTTCAGTCTCATCATCATTGTTCTGTCATCGTCGTTTCATTCATTTAACCCAACGTGCACCTTTTTCAACGTGGCTTTCATTTCTTCGTGACTATAAAACTCCGCCAGTCGCGGTAGGAGGGTTAATAGGCGCTGGAAAATAACGGACGACACGCGACGCAACACGAGATCAGTGACAGTGACATCGACGTGACGACAAGTGACCGAGGAACTGATTGACAGCTACGGTATAGAAAGCGAATGTTCAACAAAATACTTGCTCACACAAGAATCGTGGTAATCGAAATCTTATTATTATTTTTTTTTTTTTTGGCTTGCCACTTTGATAAAAACTCAGTGCGAAATCATCACAAAACACGCACCGAAGAAACCAAAGTTACGTTGTTTGACTTGTTTTTTTACTTATTTATTTTTTTTTACATACATATTTATTGTGCTACACATGTTATGATGAATAAAGCGTATGTTCTTGGAAAGTATGAAGGCACGGTGTTCGCATTTATTAGGTGCGCGTACACAATTAGTATATATTATCATATTTAAAATTACGTATTATATTACACAGTGTTATATATTTTACTAAAAAAAAAAAAGACAAAAAATATACGTAGATCACCAAAATAGCTTGAACGTAGAGGAGTTAATTAGCGCGTAATTTTCGGACGATCCGGCATGACGCCGTTATTGCGAGAAATTAACGAGACATTTAATATAACAGACTTGGAAATGAAGCGACACGGTTCGCTGGGTCGCGCCCGACGTTATTTCCCGTTTGTCTGCGCGCACGAAACATTGGAAAATCGCGAGGAATGAGGTAACGAATCGAGCCAATGAGGAAAGTGTGTCAGCGACCGACCGTGTCAGACGTTGCATATTCACCTGCGTGTGGTTGCTCGTTTATCCAACTAACGTTTGTCACGACGCGCTCACGATGCAAGGCTAATAATAGTCCGTACGGATGTCACCTAAGTGGATTAATGATGATAGCGTACCGAAAGTTGAAGCACGCGATACAATATAGCGTCGCAACGAGTCCGCGGCAAATCAGACGTTCATTGTGCACGTGTGCGCGCGCGAGATTATATAAGAATATTTTATGTAAAATTTTATGATAGATTTTTCAATGTTCAATTGTGCAAAGTGTAACAGGATATTCTCTGTAGATTTAATTTGTACGAGAAAGCCGGGATATATTTCGAGGAAACTACTTTTGCGAGTAATCGAATCTCTCTGTCGAGATTCGAAGATGAATTGCGAGAATGCGTCTGTAGAGACTCGGGGATCGGTGCTCGGTTTTAAATGCGTCCGTGACGGCGTTTCCACGTGCACGTGAATTTCAAGCGAAATGTGAGAGTTTGATGGAAGGAAAAACACACCGCGCGGGAGAAACAGACGAAGAGGAAGAAGCGTCGATGGAAGAAAAACTCGAGCGAGAGAACGAAGTTATTCTTTCTTCTTCGTGCATCTCTCGGTGTGCTTCTCCGTGTATCGGGTACTCCTCCCACTGCAACTTGCGCGGTTGGTTCTTTCTCCATGTAGTAGGGGACGGAAGGCAAAGACCCACTGGCACACATACCGATCGTTTCCTTTTTTACGTTTGGAATATCATAAAACGTGGAGACCGACGCTGAAAGCAGCTCAGACGGCGGTGCAGTCGCGAACGAGAAGCCGGTCGCTTCTCTGAGATGCAGTCCTGCCTATATGTAAACTGCAGAAGCGATTGATGCATTATTTGCTATGAATTATTGCGAGACGAGTATTTTGCAAAAATAATTGAATTGCTCATGTCACTGCGTTGCGTTTAATTTTGTGGTCATGTCACATGAAAGAGAATGATTTCTTTAAATTTAACAAATTTTATTAAATCTAAACATCTAATATTCCATTCGAATAGACCAAACAAGCTGTTAATCAAACAATACAGTTGTTCGGCTTCATATGTTATTTAAAGAAAATTACTGCTTTTACAATTAGTTATCTCAGATTATTAGATTGTCCTAAGATCAACTTGTGGAGAAAAAAATTCAAACCTTTGTTTGATAGATGAGCGTCCTATCATTTAACTAGTAATTAGAGTTAGTGTCAAATTCATATTTCAATATAAATCCTGCGATTATAATGTTTTTTCTGTGCTACAATTGCAACAAACGCTCCAGAACTGATCAATGGCGATTTGAAAATCAAAAGATTGTCAAATTATTCGTGTGATGCTTGCATGCGATCCAGCACTAAATAAAAATATTATTTGGTTAAAACAAATTATTTTAATTATTTTATTGTATTGTTTTTGTCAAATAATATGAAAAAAATTTTATTTAACAAAAGTATTGTTTAGTATAAGATTATGTTGTTTGAATAAAACAAATATGAGTACAAATAAGATTATCAAACAAATAGAATTATTAAATCTTAAAGAAATCGTTCTCTCTGTACGCGTCTTGCTGTATTGCTACTTTAATAAAAAAAAATAAAAAAATAAAAAAATTTATATGCATGAATGATTGAACAAGTCAAGTAATTATTGTGAATGAGATGATTAATGAAAAGTCACGATTTAATTTTATCTTCATTGATCACAGATTGTAAATATAAAATGTGTTACAATAGAAAACTTGATTTGAAAAGCGTATTATTGTTCGGCATAGAAAGAGCTTAATATCGCGTTTTTCTAGCACAGCAACGGCATTATGGTCCATAGGCGAGAGAAGAAGCAATCTGGGAGTGCAGGGAAAATACTCCGTTACATTCCACACTCATTACGAAACGCGTAAGCAAATTTAAAATTCAAATTCAAGCTGTGCCGCCTATCGGTCGATTTTTTTTTTAGGTCGTAAGGCATCGTAGTACATCGAAATACATCGTAGAATCGATCAAACATTGCATCAGAAATTCCCAGCACAGTCGATTGACGGACATTAAACCAGTTACTGACAAGTTCGAAGGCTGGAATATCAAGAGCCACACACCGAGTCTTTCTGATTTAGAACAGGAAACGAAACAAAACGGTCGGTTGAATAGATGCGACTTCTCACTGTCCCGAATCGATACGTTTTTTAAGCAGACACGCTCAGTTTTTGTCCAAGCGGAATTTTAGATATCGTGGGAACAAACTTGCCTCATTGGCATATTTGTTTGGAAAAATATTATGACCTGTGAAAGTCGGCGAATAACGTCGATATCTATATACATATATATATATATCTACACATATCGTGTAGACGATATGTGTAGATATATATTTCGTGAAAGAATTCTGAAGAGTAACATATTTGCCTATTACCTTTAAATCTTTTTATAAATTTTAAATTTATTAAAGATTTAAAGGTAATAGGCAAATATGTTACTCTTAAATCTATAAATTTAAAATTTATAAAAAGATTTAAAAGTAATAATATATATTGTCGTTTCAAAGTTATTTGAAACTGTTACAAATTCTTACAATGTTTCGATGTATTTCGTTGAATGTTTAAATAAATTTGCATATATTAATAGAAAGAATTGGGTTTCGTCCCGATTTATTTCATACCTACATTTCATCCGTGTAATAATGTAACGGTAAAATCCGCATGATAAGCGAGAGTTGGCGTAATCCCGCAATATAATAGAAATGTTCGAATTAATCGCGTTTCACTGAGCGCGAATCATACGTTCAATCTACAACCTCGGTCTCCTCGTGCTGAGAATAGTGATTTTACCCGCGACTGGGCGTGACTGTGGTTTTCTTAACGATTGTTGCTGTCGCGCGTTGAGCGTAAAGGAGAAACTTTGGTTTTACTTTTTAAGGCCTCGCTCTTCCGGGAGTGGAAGGATCGACGAAAGGATTCTACGAGCGCTATTCGATGACCGAGAAAGGATGAATGAGTATTACTCATTACTGACGTAAGATCGAGAATGAGAATCGCGCTGTTTTGCTTTTCATTCAATCCCTTTTTATGACGATAAGTTTTGTCGACTGTGAGTTCAGGACGAAAGCGCTTTTTCGTCACTTCGTAATTATTGTATACGTTTGACGAACACAAAGAAAGTATTAACGTGTGATTTCCTGAGTATTAAAGAATGCACACAAAACATCTTACATGCGTTTTTATTTCACTCTCTCTCTCTCTCTCTCTTTCTCTCTTTCATTTTTTTCTAACAATTTCATTCTATCGAATATGTAAATGATAAAGAAAGGTAACGATCGGTGTAATATGCAAATAACAAAGAAAAGTAAGTGCTAGAGAATCTTGCGAGGTTATAATTTACGTAAAATATAGTTAAAAAAAAAAAATAAAATGTACACATTATATATATATATTTTATCTCCAGAAGTTTGAAAATAGTAAAAAAAAAAGGGATTAAATTTTGCACACAAAAATGTGACAGGTGATTTTTAAAAGAGATTATTATAAAAAGAATCTCTTTTGATCTTTTATAATATTTTCCGTCTCTCGAATGAGACAGTTTGTAACGGTAGTTTTGCTTGTATTCCCGCAAGTCGGCAAACCGCTTATCAAGAGACGCGGTACTTGCCACGTTGGTGATCTTAGTCACGGACCATCGACGATTTTACTTTCTCGTAATTTGAACCCACGCCCGCTGAGTGTGTGACAAGGATTTTCCCGCTCCTCCGTCTTGCACGCGGATTGGAAGGAACGAAATGAAAACGACAAGAGACGTTTATCCGACAACAAGAGCCGTGAGAGTCGTGAGGGTCAGAGTAGAAAGTGGTGTCCGCATGCGCCGCGATGAAGGTCGAAGATCCGGGATGTTTGAACTTGATCTATACCAGTTTTCTTTCATTCATGCCGATGCGTTTCGTATCCGGCGTTCAATCGCGAAACAGCCATTACGCGCACGAAGGATTTTTCCTCGTCTATCAGGAGAGAGTACGATAATTTCAAGACTTTTTCTCTGTAAAACTGCAACGACAATTGTTAAGCAACAGGCGAAGAGACCTCATGAGCTACTTGAAAATATCGTTCACTATGTTGCCGCTCGTTCGGACACGATGTACAATAGTTCACGAATGAGGTTTTTCAGTAGTACGAGTACGATCTAATCAGGCGTGGAAGTCTCTCATTCGTCGGACTATTCTGATTTCTTTTTTTCTTTACTTACGCGCAAAAAGTCATAACGTGGGTTAATTAGACAACATTTATTGCTGTTTGTAGAAACTATAGAGAGAGAAAGAGAGAGAGAATATTGCCAAGAATATATTACCAACCGCGCCGTTAACTGGTTCTCTTTGAACGTTTTTCATTTATATACGCTTTCTACGTTGAATAATAATAGCTAACGTTTTGTGGCTAATTGAATATTTTGAGAAATTATATCCCGCCAAGTCTCATCTCTCGCTGAAATTGTTCATTATGCGTGCGTTAAAAAATGTATAATAAATATTGAAACACGGACAGGTGTATGTATCAAGTATGTCTCTGTTCCTCTAAAATAGATTAATGTTTAAAACAGGAACTCAGGATCGGGTGTAAGGCAACTTCTCTCGAAAGTATGTTTGCATGAAATTTAGCACATTCTTGAAATTTGGGTCCCATTCAGATTTTGTACGCGTAAGTGTGTACAAGGTAATCAGGACGCAACGGAAAATGCCGCCAAACTTGAGAGCAAATAAATTCAAGTTTTTAAATGTAGTTTAACATTCACAATTTCTAATATACAATTTATAATATATATCGCACAATATTACAATTCATGATATTAAATTCAAACAATTCTTCATTTAATGGAATATATTGCGTTAATCTCTAATTTATCGTTACTTTTCATTATGCTCACATTATGTTCGCGATATGTGCATAAAATATTTGTATGTTTAACTAAAACTTGCAAATCTTGGTTACAACGCAAACTTGGACTGCGGAAGAAAGCGATTTACTATTGCCCGAGGCGCTGCACTTAAACGTCCGATCTCTATTTGTTCTTTCGTCGAAGGTAGGTCACAGGTCGTGTCGCGATAGGCGGCGGCGTGGTCGAGAACACGATGTACACTTATCGTCTATTGGGCGGATACGTGCGGTTAAAGGAACGCGCGACGCACACAAGACCTCATGCATTCACGCATACCACACGGAAAGAAAAAAAAAAAGACAGAAGAAGAGGTGGGGCGGTCATCGGTGGAGACGGTTTGGAAGGGGACCTCCAAATATAAGGTAAGGAGATTGTCCGATGGACCATACGAAATTTGACTACGAACGAAACAACTTTCGGAAAAGTTTTCGTAAATCCGGTCAATATCCTTTGCAAAACGCGTCCATAATCGTGCGCGACTACAGTGCTTTTTTTTTTTTTTTACATCTTGTGCAATTAGCTGGGAGTCATGAAGTTTCTGGCAAAGCTGCTGATTCTCACGACCGCGGCCGTGCTCGTCGCCGGTCAAAGCATCGACGAATGTATGAAGCAGGACAGCATATCCTGCGTGCAGAAAACTCTATACAGAACCGCGAAGGAATTTTTCGCCAAGGATACGCTCGAACTTGTGAACGGAATCAGTCTCGTGAAGAGTAACGCCGAGGCCGGTTCGAGGTCCGGCAAGGCGCTCGCTTACGATCAGGAGATGGACGCCGCCAACGACATCGTCGCGAGACAGGACACTCTCGAGAACTTCGTCAACGACGAAGCCGGACAGTTCTTGACCGGTCGTAGTATTAGGGTAAGTTAAAAATTTATTTGTAACATAAAAAACGATTGTCAAACTTCATTCTTGTTAAATTTATAACAGAGCTTTTGTGTAAAAAATACAATACAATATAATTAAAATAAATCGCACGTCTAAACTGTCGATTCATTGCAGATCAATCTCGCGCCTGCCTTCGAGAAGCTTCGTGAATCGGCTCGTGCCATCAGCGAGTCTGTGCCACCCGAGATTCGTCAGGCTGTCGACGAGGTCGTTGAAGGTAATGCCAGACATTACGTCTATACGATACTTTCCAAACTTATCTCTCTTCAGACGAGTGCGTAACAAGGATTATTATGACAAGCTTATAAAATCTCTTTTAATAATTTCAGCTCGAGGCAAGAAGAAACAACTGAAAAATCTTATTCCCCTGCTAATCGCCGCGAAAGTGAAGCTCGGTCTTCTGGCGACTCTCGCGTACTTTGCCATCGGCATAATAGCGAAGAAGGCGATCTTCGCGTCTCTTATTTCCCTCGCCATTTCAGCCTTCATTGGCTTGAAGGCGCTTTGGTCGAACAAGGGTGCTAATGTCTATCATCACGACCTCACTGCTTACAACAGCGGCTGGAATGCACCGGCGGCCGCGAGCGGATGGTCCGGTCCCGTCGTCAACACCGCATGGTCCTCACCCGTTTCTTCCGGTTGGGACGAACATGCATCTTACGCGCACAACCAGGCGTATTCCGGATATCATCACTAATAGCGATTCTTGACGCTATTTTCTTCTTTTTCTAATGTCTTCTTTTTTTTTTAATCTTATCGTTTTCTACTTCTTCTTCCTCTTCTGTTTTTTCTTCATTGAAACAACCGGGCGACGGGAAGAATAGGATATCGACGGAAGTTGGATAACCTGAGCTTCGCGTTGCGTTCTTCATTGTTTGCAATTGTAAAGATATTTATTCTTATTTATCATTAAATAGTGAACGGGGTGTTCAAGTCCCGCCGCGATGTACATAAAGTATCACACTAGCTCGCGTATTACAACACGTCTGCGAGCAAGACGAGCAAAGAAAATGTAATCAAATCAAACTAAGAGGCTAGTCGCAAAACATTTGTTCGACAGAAACCGTTCAAAGCAGCGGTTTTACCGCTTCGATATTACAGATACGTCACGACTTCGGCATCGCGACTTCTCTGCGACTTTAAGAGCTTTAGTGCGATTTGTAGCAGAACACACTCAGCGCATTTGATTAATCGTAGGTACATCTAGTCCATTACGATGTATATGAAACACAATATAAAGCTGCATCCTTACAAATTTGTAATATGTGTGCATATTTATATAAATATATAATATTATTTATAAAATAATTCTTCGAACCGTGTGTACGTCAATTTCCACATGTCCTCAAAAATATTATCGTTCCATTTTTTTTCCTAGAAATTTAATTTTCGAAATTGCTTATACGTAGTTTGCGGAGAGAAAAATAATAATAATAATAAAAAAAAAAAGAAAACTACTTATTAGATAAAATATATTCATTTTATACAAATTTTAAACAATTTGGAATTTTATCAACAGTGAAAGTTTTTTAATCACTCTTGAATAAATAAATATTCATATATAATAATTGGCAAATTTAAGAGAGAGTATTTTTTATATTCTTAACAACGCTTCCTCCCGTCCTCGTCCTCGAATTCTCGGATCATTCATGAACCGGCTTCTCGAAAAGGCTCTTTGAAAAAGAGAAATCATCGTAACGGTGACTTTCCAGTCTTCCGGGAAGATCCAAAACATTTTTTTTTATCACGAGCGAAACTCTCGCCGGCGACCGCGTTGCATAAAAGAAGATTATATTCGAAATTGTTAATACAGCGTTTTTGTTCTTTTTGACGGAGTTTGTGCGCGCGGCAATTGCTCAAGTCGACGAGATGGAAATGCGACTGAGAATCTCGGATCCGCGGTCACGGGGGAAAGTGGATGTGTCTCAGGTGCATCCGGTCCCGCAGTTGTTTCCTCGATCCGCGGTGGCTCGTAAGGTCGCGACTCGCGTTCGTCATTCTCAATCGGGTCGAGGAGACAGGCACATCCTACTAAATCTTACGAGACTGATGTCCCTAAGTCCCACATAGAAGAAGAAAAATTAAGTAGCTGGAAAGGAGGTTGAGGCGAAATAGCGCGTTTCTTTTCTTCGTCGCCGCGTTAAAACCCAACCGGACAACAGTAAAAAGAATTTTACTTCGACAATAGTAGGGTATGCGCCTGACGTTTTCTAGGACGATCGCTGCTGCACCGCGGTAGGTGATTAGCGTTTGCGCGAGGGAAAAGTGCGATTTCCGTCGAGAGAAAAAAAATAAATTAATAGCAAGTTGTAAAGAGAATGAGATCTATGATTTATCTCTTTCGCCACGACGAATCTCCGTCATCGCGCGACAGACATTATAATTTACTAGATAATTCCTGTCGGAAGAACAAAAAAAAAAAAAACGTACATCTGTACGAAACATCTGAAGATTGCGCGAGTAACACGCGCCAGGGAAACAAATTATTTGCACGATATCGTAGCACGAGATAAAGGAGAGCGGAGAGGAACGTTGCAAAAAAGGCGTTTGTCACGCCTCGTTATGTTCTTCCATAGCGACGATCACGACGTGATTCAAGAAAGGACAACGGAGAAAAAGATGCGAAATTGCTTCGAGAGGAAGAGGAGTTACTTTCGTTTGCAATATAAAAACTAAACACAAAGTAGTACATATGTGGTGTTTATTACATGTTATTTTACATATTTTATAAGTTTTTATTATAAATAAGATTATTTTTCTCTCTCTCTGGATTTATTTGATATTTTTCCATAAAAAAAAAAAAAATATGATCTTTTGTCTTCAATAACGAGAGATGCGAAAATACTCAAACTTGAATAAACTTGAACAAACTACTTGAATAAACTAACTAACATGAAAATTGGTGCTTCACGGATGTGCGAGCGGATGAATAGAGCCGTTCTTCGGGCCCACAAAAGCGGAATTTCTCCGCGTTCATAGCGCGGAGCGTTTCATTATTAGAGAGTCGTAAAGTTTCGTGGCGAACGCGTCTTTTACTCGCATCTATATCTAGGTACGGTTCTCACGATTAGTTTCGCGAGTTTCTCATGCGTCATTAGGTTACTATTTCTTCGCGATAGGCCGATTTCCTCGGTCGTTATTAGCCGCGCGTATCGTCGCGTCGTTGCATCGGCGTTATTGATGACGCACTCGCACGTGTTTAGCACGAACAAAGTAACATTACATGCGTGCAACATTTAATTACGAGTCTCGTGAATAATGAGATCCCTGCACAAAAATGTTAAAGTTTGAAAAGTTTATAGTTTTAGTAAAAATTTAATTTAAGTTTATTTTTGATAAAATGTTAAAGTTTTGTGATAAAAAGGTTCTGTCTCTCTCTCTCTCTTTTTATATTGCTCGTCGTTCGTCGTTATTTTTCACGATTTTACATGAGGAAGAGTAAGACTGTTCAAGCGAAAAGACTCACGATCGAGGATCGAGATATGGCTCGGATCGGCTTGTAGTCTGCGAGGTGTCGGTGCTTGTACACCTTGAACTTAACCGAGCGCCGAGCGATTTCAAAACAATCGCCGGCGACCGTTACCTTTTCCCGTGACTTTCAAACAATCTAAGTAAGGCCAGGGTTACATCGTTGCGCGAAATAGATATATTTGCTACAACAAAATCTAATTGGCGCTCTCGTCCTTAATTGTTTTCGGCGACCTGACTAATGATATCATATACAGAAGCGTCACGATGCACGAAGCCTGGTTTCTCTCGTCACTTGTTGTAATTCTCATCATCTTCGTTCTCCAGCATCGATCTCTCCTTCTGTTTTCCCCGCGACACGTACGAAGAAGTTCTCGTGGCGAAGCGATCCACTACTTTCGGCAACTTTCATGATAATTTAACCTAGAGATGAAAATTATATATCGATATTTTACTATATATAATTCAAGTTTTGTAAATAATTTTTGTAAATAATTTAGCGTGACATTGTTATATAACAGCATGTTGTGATATAATTATATTTTAAACAAAAATTAATTAACTTGTAATATAACACACGCACATATATATATTATAAGTGCAAAAAAAAAAAAAAAACAGAAAGAGAAACTAGACGGCATACCAATATAGAAATGTGTGAAAAACGCAAGTACAAATATCAACATTGATTATTCATCGCGATTCTTAAGAGACAAGATTGATGAGTACATCGATTGCTTGTTCATTCAATTATGTATAAAAAAAAAAACAAAACAAAACAAAACAACACGCAAGACGTTCGCTTTTGTTTAAGAGATGTGTAGGTGTGATTTCCCGCTCGACGCGCTCTGTTCGTTTCTCGCCTGGATTTTTAAAGAACCTGCCGGATTACAGACCGCGTCAGGTGTGTGATTTCGCTCAAGGCGACATTCGTTCTCGCGGTACTTGGGGATCTTGATCCCCGAGAGAAGTCGGGATCGAGAACGTCGTTTTACCGTGGGAAGGAACAAGAAAACGCGAAAGAGTAAGAGAGACAGACACGGAGAAGAGGGAGGCGCGAGACAGAGAAAGAAAGAAAGAGAGAAAGAGATCGAAATGATCGCCCAACTCTCGACCCAGTTATAAATAGGTGAGCGACCTCGTTCCAGGGGTAATATCTCGTGTTCATCATCTGCCGATGAATATTTCGGAGGTGGACCCGCCATCACCTGCGACAATTAACCACCGCCGTTACATTACAACGACAACGTGAACGAATGTACATGAGACGCGAGACTTCTGTTTCTCTCGTACATTCCGACTGACATATCGCATGGGAGAAAAATTGGGAGATCAAGTGGCAAGATATAATTCTCGCTTTATTCTCATAACTCTCCATTGTAGCTAAGAAAGTAACGTAAAGGAACGAAAATAATTACAATTTACCGTAAGCGACTCAGTATCTAGACTCCTCGCGCGTTACGTTGTGCTACTTTGTAGCAAAGCGAATTAATCAAGCCGAAGTAGCGAGATATGAGTCATCAGTCGTCTCTAATGGAGGTTGTAATCGCATCCGCCGACGCGGGTTCATGGATGATGTCGCGCATATTTATCTTTATCGAAACTATACACGACCTCGTTGGATATCTGGAGCAAACCATCGGCGTTGTTTGAATAAACTGGAGAAATGTAAAAAGCTATATAACTCGCATTGACAAGTCCTGGAATTTCGTTCCGTAAATTGTACCGGCGAGCGAACCACCTCGCAAGAATTTCCTTTGATTAGCCGCCTCACGTCATTGCGACATGGAGTCCTGGTCATTCGAGTCGCCAACAACACTCTCGAAATAATCATAGCCGACCGGGTGAAGTGGTGCAGCAAATCATATAGGATCCTACGTATATACTTTTTCCGTCGTCCTGAATGTTCATAGGTTTCCCTTGTCGCGAGTTTCCCTCATTGAATCTCATCCCGGACTATACTACTTCGGAGCAGCTCTCCTTCTATTTGCGAATTGTTGCGGCTCAAAGTAGGTCCGCACGGCGTGAGAATGAATGTCGGAAACACGCAGGCGGAGAAATACGAAGGAGAGGAGCGTGTGGGCCAATTAAAAGGAATTTAATTTGAGAGAGTAGAAAGATATCAATAAAATATCTTGATATGTTTCGAGATGCTCGCAGAGAAATTTGTATTCTATTTTTTTTTTTTTTTTTTTTTTTTTTAAATTTCTATCCTTCTCGCTCCTGTTCTTCACATCTGAGTGGATTTTTACTTTGCCGAAATAAGCCGGTTAATGAGAGGGAGACCCGATGAAGGGAGAAAAGTCAGGGAAGAGCGTGGGGAGATCCTTGCGGCACCCGACACACTCGATGGAGCAAGAGAGAGAAAGGGGTGGGGGGGGTAACGAGAAAGGAGCAGCGAAAGGAGGGAGACGAGAGAGCGTACGACGCGAATGCGAATCCCCGGTGGCCTGCGAACCTACGAGAGCTCCCCTCGTGTGCGATACTTCGGTATAAAAGCAAAGCAACCTCTTTTAGATGTAACACACGAGGCAAGCATCGGTACATCCTGGCGTGCCTGACTACGTTCGAACACCAGCACGTTGGGCCACGAGGAGCACGCGGCTTTGAGGATATATACACTTCGTTCGCTGCGAGAGAACGCGTTGCGGAGTTGCGCACTCTCGGTGAATCATGGCTAAGCATTTCGTTACGTTGTTGTGGTTGTCGGCGTTGACCGCGACCCTGGCTTTGCCGACCAGTGAGAAGACCGGCGGAAGTGAGAACGACCTGATGACGAACATATACACCGACTGTCTGAAAAAGGAGTCAATCAGCTGCATCAAATACAAAGTATTCACGTTCGTCGATAAGATGTTGTCTGACAAGGAGGACATCACGCTGTCCGAGGGCATCACGGTCGTGAAGACAACGAATACCGAGGGCGAGGGTGCACCAAGGTTGGTTGTTTCTGTGAAAACTCTCTCGAGGAATAACTACGAGAAAATAACGTAAACATTGAATTTCACTCGATTCGAAAAGAGTTAATATCTATGTTTACATTGTTTGACAGATCTATCGAATCTAGCGATTTCGAAACGCTTCTATTCGATCGTCTCGGAAGGTTCCTCAGAACGCATTCGGTTAAGGTTGATTTGAAGGGCAGCGACATTTTGGGAGCGCTCGAGTCCGTCGGCCGCAGTTTCGACGATATCAGCGACAATGCTGTCGAGAGTCGAGGAAAGAAGAGTAAGTATACGAAATGAAATTTATATATTATCTGTGAATGATGATGTAAGAGAGGGATTGCAGCTTCTTCGGATGCGCTTATAACGCGAAACCGGTTGCGGTAGTACCGTCGATATCTAATTATGTTTTATTAAGTTTGTTATTCACGGAACGCATTTAACAAATAGAGAATCGTTTTGAAAGCGAAACTGGCAGCACAATAATCGATTTATTTTTAATCAAGTCGTGTGCGTCAGCTGAAGCATTTTATTCAATTAAACTCTCTCTTAATATTACACTCCCTTAATATCACACTCTGTGTAATAGAAAATTATACAGATTATTAAATAGAAGTCCTGAATGGATTTCTATTTATATCGCTATTTAAAATATTTTTAAAAAGTTGTTTGTTTTATTATATATATATATCTTGTACAACTTACACAATTACATCTATTAACATATATATTTTACTAAATTAATGTATAAAAAAAACATTTGCATATATTAAAAATATTTGTGCTAAATCACGTTTTCTACTTGTATTCGACGAACAACTTTCGAAATCATATGGAAGTACAATAGAAAAGAAGAAGCTAGAAGCATACCAAAGAGGTAATCAAGGTTCATCAGGCCAACGTCAGCTGCGGTACGAGAACTCTTCGGCGTTCTTCGTTGCTGTGCGAAACAGTGACGATGACGACGAGGAAGCCGATACCGGTCGCAGACGTTGACCCACTGAGGAACTGGTTCCGCTTCCCCTCGGCGATTCTCGATCGGAGGATCGAGAGAAGAGCGAGATGCCAAAAGCTTAGGAGAGAGATAGAGATCGAGAGAGATCCCGCCGCGCAAGATTTTTGACATACTTTCCTTGCTGATACTTCGCCTTGACCTTCGACTATTCCACTTAAAAAAAAAAAAAAGCTGACATCTCCGTAATTGGCGTGAGAGCAGTAATTTACAGGACCATTATTATCGAAACTGCGTAATAATGCACGAACAATTACCTGCGTATCGCGTCGCACCTTAGCACAACCGATTATCTCTTTATAAGAAAAAAAAATTTTATTGCCACTCGACGAACAAAACGTGAGATTTGGTTTTTTTTTTTTTTTTATATATAAATTATATAGAATTATCACTTTCTTTACATAAACACAAAATAATATATAATTGCGACAAATTGAAATAATCTGATGTTAAAAACAATTTTTTATATTGCTAAAAATTTTTTACATCGCGCAATTTGATAAATTTTTATATAGAGAAAAATTACATATTGTATTGAAAAAAATTATTGATATAAATATTGAACAATAAGTATTTTTCAGTTTAAGATGTGACCTAGGTTTCCGTAATTCATCTTAATGTCTCTTTTTCAAGTAGAAATATAAAAACGCCGTAAATAAACATGCACGCGCAAAATAGATACGGTTCTTGCTCAAACGACGTCGTTATATTGAACCGATTATTATTTTTTATTTGCTCCGTGAAAACAGGTATATCTCTAAGATAGCATATCTCGTAATAGGATAATTGACAATGCGAAGCACAACCGTACATTGAAACGTGTCTATTACGCTACATCATCGTAGAGGATTCCCGTTCTTTTATAGAAGTGTGAAAAGAATGTAATAACAGCAGTAACCTTTCGTACGGTCCGTACTCAAATCCTACATTTTAGTAGTAACAAATCATCGCGTTTATTAAGTATAACATTATTATTAAAATAAAAAATTTCACCAACATGTGTCAAATTGTTTCGAGTCATAAAAAAAAAAAAACACATGTTTCAATCATCATACATTTAAGCAAAGAATATTGTAGGCAAAAACAAAATGAAAAGAGGCTGAAGAGAATTAAAATCTCAAACCGCACTTACGTATAAAACAAAAAGACGCAGAATAATAATAATAATAATAACAAACTAAAACGCGAATGTTCGAAACATTGCAGAGAAGGCGCAGAAAATTCTTGGACCTCTGATGATGGCAATGGCCTTGAAAGCGGCCGCTTTGTTGCCGCTCGCACTCGGCGCGATCGCGCTGATCGCCGGCAAAGCCCTGCTCATAGGCAAGATCGCTCTCGTGATCTCCGCCATAATCGGACTGAAGAAACTTCTCTCCCATCAGAAGCACGTGACTTACGAGGTAGTTCAGCATCCGCATCACAGCAGCAGTCACGTCGTCACCCACGACGACGGTCACGGTGGCGGCGGCGGTTACGGCGGCGGCGACTTCGGCGGCGGCGGCGGTTACGGAAGCAGCGGACACGGATGGGCCAGGAGTTTGCCGCAGGACGCCCACGAAATCGCGTACCGCGCCCATCAGCCCCAAGCACAGGCTTAATCATAGAAAGTTTTTCGCAGACCTCTCGTCTCTTTTCGTTTCCCTCGAACGATCATTCTCTTCCCTTTCGTTGCACTCGCGTCTGCCTTACTTAATGCGTTCTTTCTCTAATTGTCTCTTTCTTTTTTTCCTTTCTTATCTAATTTCCTGCTGTGTACGTAATTCATTCTATCCAAAAACAAAAACTCTTTATATAGCTCCTACTCATTCCTATTCCATGTGATTTTATATCCTTAAAAATCTACGTTCTAAGTTTTTTCCTTTTTTTTTTTTATTATCTTTCTTCCGTCTTTTTTTTTTTTTTTGTAATTAACCTACACACAAAGGTCGATTTATTTCACGGCCAGTCACCAGTACCTCTGGGAGATGCTCATTGTTTTATATATGTAGATGTATGCGAAGTTACGTTATTTATTCGTTGTATCTTTATATTATTAATATTTATTTAATGTTTGACTGTGTGCTTCCATTATGACACCTCCTGTTTTTTTTTTTTTTGTAATAAAAAGACAAAAAACTTGAGAGACACGCTTCCGTCTTGTCCCAAAGAGAGATATGAGCCTCAATCGCGAAAGAGTGTTCGGCGATTCTCGTAAGAGTGATCGCGATCCGTGACCGAATCTTCTATTTATACACGACGCTGCACTTGCACTCGTATAAGCCGTAATGCGTAACGTAAGATCGTGAAGTACGCGGTCTATCGAGCGCGAAGTAGCGATCGGCGCGCCGGATGCGCGGATGTGTACCACATTTTCTCTACGAGCAAATAGATTCATAATGAAATGGGGTAAAGTTCAGGAGCACGGGCGAAAGTAAGTCGAGGAATGTGCAGTACGATCGATTTTACCGCTTGGAAGCGCGTAATATATACGAGATTAGGAGCAGCGCGCGGATCTTTACGATATATATGCAGAAGTATTTTATACCGTTCTCTTTTATATACGTTTTACTTTTTTTTTTTTTTTACCGTACACTTGTCGGAAACATTCTAAGAATCGAAAAAAATAATTAATACAAATAGAACGCGTCTATTGGTTCGAAATGAGATTAGGTAAGTACATATATATGTATGTAACATTTAAATATTAAAAGAAAGCCGCTTCTTTTTACGATATGCGAGTTTTTGGAGCAACGGAAATATCACCAGACTTCACTTTACTAATCAGACTACAATGTTAAAAGTTCAGAGCCCAAAGGATTCTTTAATAATTGTTAAAAGTTAATTAAATTTGTAAAAATAATTAATTAAATTTGTAAAAACGAGCGCAGATTTTCTTACATTTTTCACCGGTTCGCGGCCAGATGATAGGCATACAATATAATGACGGTTAAACATTCACGATACTTATCTTGACTTAACCCAGTGATTGGCCTCCAAAACCAGGCGCAGCCAGGTACAACCTGTAACCTGCATACCGCGGTAACGTTGCTGCTCCTTCCGCTCTTACCCACATGAAGCCGGCCTTAGGAGAAAAAAAAAAGAGGTACAATAATAACGACAGTTTCATTGGCCGCGAAGCCACGCGTATCGAGTCGCCGCGGAAAATCACCGTACGACGAAACGGTCGTGCAAAATGGAATTCAGGACCGCGCGGCTTCGCGAACCGGAAACGAAAAAGTCACGAGGCGCGCGCGTAATTATTATATTAACTTTGCGCTTACCTGACAAACGAAACGCCAACAGCGAGATCGCTACGTCCGTCGCTTTCGCCACGAGAGGATCATTTTCACGATGCCGCGAGAAATCGGTAACGTGCGACGTTATGCAGACAAGTTCCGGTTGTGTCCGCGGCACATCGCGTGGTTGGTCTCGCGACCACGCGCGAGAGCAATCGAGAAGAAGACGAGGACGAAGAAGAAGAAGAAGAAGAAGAAGCGTCACCTTTTTCTGCATCCGGTGATATGCTTTCTTGCGTAGAACGCGGCTCGCGTGCGGCTCAATGAAAACGTCATGCATCAGCAATTTCGACGCGGTGTTAACGAAGGTGAAGGGGCTAACGCGATGCGATAAAGCGAACACTTTGTTTTAATGACAACTCTGCGATCGATACTTCGGCGATTTCTTTCTTCGCGTGATGATCTCCGTTTCGTTTCTTTCGTCCCGGTAAACGCGGATGGATCTAAGTGCATCTGCATGCAACTGCGTTTTCACTTGGCGCGACCCAGTTTAAAGCCGCTGACATACGTCGGAATCGGAGACGAAAGAGTTATTTCGAGGATGTATGTACGAGGAACCGGGTGGTTTGATGAAGCATCATGCGAATTAGATGATTAATCGGATGAAGAAATTGCGCATAACGCGTGTAACGGTATATACATGCCGATAAACCTGCCGATTCATCGTTTCTCTTTTTCAATGACATGATTACATTGGCGCGTAAAGGGAAACGTTTATGCGCGATCTTTGAGTGAAAAGTAGAACGTACATTGTCACATTGATTTAATAGTCACTGAGGCAAACGTCGCAGAGAATAACGTCGGCAAGTTCAGTATCAACGACGTCGCGCCGAACGCGTTCGATTTACTTGACGAATAATAAACAAAATGCAATTACAACCATACACGCGCGATTCGATTGTGCGCGACAATTGTTATCACAATTCTATATCGCTCCTTCAAAAACAGTTTTGTGTATTTGCTACTTTTCTCGCGAGATCTTTTAAAAGTCATTATTTTTGAAGAAGTTCGAGATTTTTATCTGAAATATCTTTTTTTCTCTATCACTTTTTGATACAATGATTGTATTACAATCACGCCGAGCGTGATATAATTAAAACGGCTTATTGTGAGAAACGAGAACAACGGAACTTCCGAAAATGATTTTCGCGATTAAACGAATAAAAGAGAATCGGATTAATAGTATCTATCTGAACATATGTATATGTAACCTTACTTCGTGCTAATAACACACTTTACGTTTTATTGCGCTTCCTGCGATCAAATATATCAATGGTCGGCGCTTTCTATAACCTAATGTTATCTTGTTCGGCTCGCGCGTCGCCAGCTGGTGCGCGAGCGTATATATCTCGCCGGCAAAAATTTGTTTCCGACGCGCCTTTCATTTTCAATCTTATTTGGAACGTCTTGCGTCGGCGAACCGAAACAAAAGATTAGAAAACCCGAGGGAGCAACGGAACAGGAGGAGCGTCGAACCACATCGACGCGTCGTAGGCGGCGCGCAAGAAGAAAAACAACGGAACAACGATATGCAAGGACACGCAATGCGTAAGCAGTGTGTCGAAAATTGACGCGGAAAAAATCAAAAAAAAAAAAAAAAAAAAACGGCGGAGTGTAGAACAGCACAAAAATTCTGCTCTCGGTGCGCGTGGAATCGCACGTGGCGAGTTGGTGGGAGGCAGATCCGGGGGAGATCATGATGCCCGTTCGGGAGGAATTCTGCTCTCTACTCTCGTCCTCTCCCGGGTGGTTGGTCGTTCTCGGCGCAAAGCGACCGTTCTCAAATCAATGCTCGAGTATGAAAAGAGTCGCGCAATGGTAGAGTACACCGCTAACACACCGAGTGGGGGAAATATTGCACGATACGGACGTACACTAGAACCAGATATATAGAGCTTGGGCAGGGCTGCCGTTACGTACAGTCTTACTTAGAGTGCTCTCTGGTATATACCACGCATCTCGCCGGTGGCACACACAGCGTGTTAAAACTTAATCAGAATTCGGGTAGCCGCGCGGACAGACTCGAGAGAGAACAGACGAGAGACGTTTGATTCGTAGCGCGGAAGGTACACAACGAGTGTTTGATTGGGGGAAGGGCGCGAATCGACGAACGCGATAAAAGTGATGATATCTCATAGATGTTCTGTGACACACGCGCGTTGACATATAAAAATTTATTTTAAGACCTTAATTAAGATTGTACTTTAATTAATTCTGAAAAAGATAATGCACAAAAGTGTTCAAATTATTCGAAACAATGCTGTCCGGATATAAATCAACGTATTAAAAAAAACAAAAACACGATATATAATTCTAACAATTTTGATAAATTTTAAGAATTTTAGTTATTTAATTGGTGACGAGGCAAGAGATATATAATAGAACTTTATTGAACAATAAAATTGTTAATTGTTTCATTTGTGTTTTTTTAAAACACAACTTAAAAACTATTTATTCGCTAAAATTTATTTACATAAAACCTCGCTCATGTAATAAGCTGTTGCATGTTAATTTTTTTCTGTAGATACAAAAATGGAACGGTTCGCACGCTATTGCGTATGTTTGGCTGTAGTACTGACGGTGGTCTCCGCGAGATCCGCCGATACTAATCCCACATCCAATTCCATCAACGAACAGCAAACTGCAAGGTCGAGTGGCACCGGTGTCTTCAGCGAGTTGCGTTACATCTATCAGATATACAAGGAATGTTCCAATGCGGAACTGAGTCCTTGTCTGAAGTTGAAACTCCTGTCGGCCATCGACAGGGTCTCTCGAAGTGCACAGGTGAATGTGGCCGAAGGAATCACTCTGATTCGCGACGAATCAGCCGCTAACGAATCCGAGCCGGAAAAATCGCTGCAAGAAATCGAAGCTAGTTTGCCGCGAGCGCTGGAGGATAAGGAAGACACTCTCAACGGCATGATCTTCGACAAGATCGTCAACTTCTTCCAGAGTCATACTCTGAAGCTGAAGTTACCAAATGTGGAAGACCTTCAGCGCAGTCTTACCGAAGAAGGTACAAATCTCTTTTAAGTGTCGCATTAACACAACGCTCACACAGTTTTTAAAAAACATAAATTAGAAAAATTAACATATGTATTACTTAATATTTATTTTATTTTATTATTCACTAGATAGTTTTTTTTTTTTTTTTTTTTTTTTTTTTTTTTATTGAACAAGTAATGGAATCTCTTTATTTCGCGTTATCTCTTCTAGGTCGTAAGAAGAAAAACAAAATGGGCGGTCTTCTCGCCATCCCTCTGTTAATTGGCGGTACATTAGTACCTCTGGCACTCGGCGCTCTCGCGCTACTGGCCGGCAAAGCGCTGATAGTGAGCAAACTCGCGCTGGTCCTCGCTTCCATCATTGGTTTGAAGAAACTCGTGTCCGGCGGTCACGATCACGGACACGAGGTAGTTCAAGTCGGGGGAGGACACGGATCGAGCGGATGGGCGAGGTCGGGGCACGAAATGGCCTACTCCGCGTACAAACCACCGTCAACTTAGGAAAATAATTTTTTTTGCCAACATCATTTTCCTTCTCTCATCGCTCTCTTATTCTTTTCGCATAAATTTTTCTTCCTCTTCTCCACTTTTCGCGTAAAAAAACTTTTATTTATTTTCATCTTGTGAATAATCTTCTCCGGATTTCTCTTCGCCGATTCTTTCATATCTATATGTTACACCTTCTCGTTCTTCTCCCAGCTGTGTTCACCTTGGATCAACGCACGCACGAGATCGGTCGTGTGCACGGATCATTTTCTTCAGTATTTATTATTTCACACATATAGACTGCTGCGACACTGCTCGTCGCCGCGTAAACAACACCATATGTAACTGTATATTTATATAAATACGCAAATAAATTAAGATTATTATTATTCAAATACGTACGTGTGTGTGTGTCTATATTATTTCGCCTTCGAGTTTCCATTAATAAATCCATGAATGAAATTTGCGTGGCGCGTGTGATTATACGCGCGTGGCTAATTATTCCGAAATCTCGATATGTATTAGTCGAAGTTATAATCTTATATTCGGCGCTCGCGCGTGCTGAAATGTCAGCGTCGTGTCTTCGTCGTCGATTGTGAGATGTTTAAAATTCGGGTGAAACTAACGGAAGTCGCCGCTATAATCGTAGTGCGAGAAGGAGAAGGCAACAAGATAAAACAAAAAAAAAGAGAGAGAGAGAGAGCGAAACACATGGAAGGATCGGGAGTGAGAAAGAGACGAGAGAACAGCGAGGCATGCAAAGGAACTGGAGCCTGACCGACTGATGGCCCGTCGATTCGGGACTCGATCGAAAGTAAGGCTCAACGAGATGTGACGAAAAATGAGAGAGGAGAGATGCGAGAGAGGCAGAGATACAAGACAGAGAAAGGCTTTTATAGCTACACGGATCGAATATATAGAATCGCTCGCGATTACTCGGCATCTCTCGATGCTAGACAATCACAAGACACACACACGTCTTTGAGCTTCCGCTTGTCTCTCTCTCTCTCTCTCTCTCTCTCTCTCTCTCTCTCTCTGAGAAAAACGGAGAAAAAGAAGGAGACAGAAAGAGAGAGAGACATGTCGTGAGCAATAGCGAGCAACAGGACAAGATGACGATGGTATATACACAGAGAGAAAGAGCAGCATCACCTACATACAAGAAACGCACGAATGAAACCTGACGTGTCCGCGCGCACCTTACGCACTTGTTTGACTCTCGATCCGTCCGCGTATTCGGCGGTGTGCGTATCCGAGCGTGTAAACGCGCCGCGCGGCGTGTCTGCGTGTACGTAGGACGCGCGCGGCCCAGTCCGAAGTGGACACACACTCCAAGGGGAAGTAAACCAGGCCGAGCAGACCGATCAGGCCAGTCAGCATCCGCGCGCGATCTTTTGAAGGTGCGTCTAACACTCTCTACCGTGTCGAGAAAAAGTCGATGTCTCCTGGTCCCTTCTCTCCCCCGGTGTCTCACACAAAGTCCACGTTCCTTTTTCCGTCTCTCTTCTTTCTGACCGATCGTTCTCCTCTCTGTCTCTCACGCCCGAAGATTCACGTCCGATCTTCGAGAACTCTGCGATCAGGTGATCCGGCGTGTTCCTGATATGCGCCCTTCCATGTTCCAAGTTACGAATGTTATCGTCAATGAGTTACCGAGATCCTTGCATTCTTTTCTTCGTCATCGTTTTATCGTCGCTATAGAGTCGTTGTAATATCGGTTGTTTGCGCATTTATCGCATCGAGAATATCGTTCTTTTATTTTTTTCGATCGCGTTTTTATACTCGAGTTTGTTTCTAGAATTTGCTGCTGCGTGCAACAACAAATATATAGATGTCGAGAACCGGACAAAGAGATTGTTATGTAGGTCGGTGCGCGAGAATTAGCACCGAGTTTACGTTAAGCACAAATTTATTCACGTGAAAGTACTAATATCGCTACTTTCTTTGGTGCGGCGTAAACAATTTAGAACGAAGAATACCCGTATATTTGCGGTATATCGCGCGGGCGCGCGCGGATACTGTCATTATGAAGTAGTTATTAACTATTCTGTTAATGAGTTGTTTGTGCTACCTGCGCTTCTCGTCGTTCACGTGTTTCGAGGAGTGTATCATTCCGACACGGTTGCCTCTCGTTCATTCATCCGTGCGGCTTCATTCCTTTTTTTTTTATGGCTCGCCTCGCCTTTCTTAATGAACCGTAGGCAGGGAGGAGCTTGATTGAAAAAAAAAAAAAAAAAAAAAAAAAAAAGAAGAGGCGAGGAAGAAAAGTGAGAACTTTCGTCTCGTTCATTCACGCCGGCAAAAGATGCGATATTTTTTTTCTTCTTCTCTCTTTTCCTTTACTTCATTTCTCGTATTTCAAACAACTTGAAGAAAGGCACGGATTAATACTCGTGTAAGGACATGTATAAAGCACAAATAACAGTTGCACAAATCACACGTTTACGAGTATATTTCTCTTATTTTTTGCATACCCCATATTACGGTCCGAAAGAAAAAAAGAACGCTCTAATAATCCGCGTAATGGATGAATATAAACGAGGAAACGAGTTTTCGTCTCCGTGTAAGCGGAGACCTTATCTCTCGCTTTTGGCGCGCTTTGCCTACCGTTCTCCGCTTCTCCCGTTTCGTAAGCGCAACTACGGAAAAAGAATTGTTTGCGGAACGAACGGAACGAGAAGAGACAGTGATACGAAGCGAGAAACGGAGACACAAGGGAGAAGCAGAACAGAGCGAGAACTCAGGTACGAAGGCTTCACTTCGTGGGGGCCTTGACCTGACCTCGATCCTCGGACGAGTTCACTCTCGCCGGCGTCAACGAGAGGAAAGTGTTCCATCACCAGGAACGCGCACGGCTGCCACCCGACTCGATGTACCATCCGGATTTAGCGTCTTAGTTTTGCGATGTTATGTATCCGCTGTATATAATATAAAATTTATGAGAGGACGGTAAAACTTTCGCAGTTTATCCCTGAAAGAAGATACGTCTGCGTACATATCAATCGGAATCCGATCCGCGGGGAGAATAAAAATGTTTCTCGTGCGATAAGTTGAGAAAAAAAATTGTGAAAACAAAGTGAAAGTTTCATGAGATACATGTTACGTGTTTCATTGTGAGATCGCTAACAATATACTGTACTATACTAATTGTAAGATAAAGAAGAGAAGATTAATAATTTAGAAAAATAATATTTATAGAAAATTTATATTTTGTAAATCAAAAATCAAAATCGACTTTGATGCCACAGTTATTGATGGTTCATTAATTAGTCGCGGTAAAATCAACCTCGGAACCGAGAGAAACAACTCATTTGATGCTAGAGACGTATTCGACATCAAAGTCGATTTTGATTTGTGATTTTTATATTTGAAAGGCCTGTTTTTTTAAAATTCTTTTTAAGAGCTATTGTATTTATATTTTGTTGTATAACCACGTATTGTTTTTAAAAATAAATATAAAAATTTTAAATACAAAAATTAAAAATCTTATTGTGTAAATTAAAATGTGAATACTAATATACCGAAGAAGTCTCATAATAGAATATATTTCAAACAAAAATGTTGTTCCATTATTTAGCAAATACCATTTTAATATTCTTCTCACCGACTCGCTCTTTTATCTTTTTTTAAGAGAGAAAGCTTAAGTGCTAGCGTTTAGATAACTCGCGTGCTAAAATTAAACTCGAAATGTCACGTGTTCACTCGATGCAGAGATTTTCGTTCGAATCATCATCTTTTCGAGCTTGAACCGCGGAGAAAGTCAGTCTGGCATCCGAGTTCTGTGCTTTTGCTGTGCCGGCAGTTATAATGAAACACTTTTGAGTATACACGTCTTCTCCCTTTTGCCATCTTTTTTTTTTTTCTAACTAAGAAGCCCGCGGGTCACAGCGACGTGACGCGCGATATGCCATGTGAGGCGAGGCACGGCCTGTCCTCCTGAACGACGAAGCCTGGCTTAGGCCCAACTCGCACACATGATCGAAACCGTGCGACGCGTGCACACACATTCCATGTGAAAACACCGTTAAACGTTCCGCGCGACAGCCATCGGAATACATTAATTTCAAAGCCTATTGACTATAGTCGTATACTATCGATCGTTGATGTCAAAGAGAAAACGATCTTAACGAACACCTTTTGATTAGGATTTAATACGATGAATGGGTCAGAACGTGAAAAGAGAGAAAAAAATGACGAGTAGTAAGAAACGAGACGAGAGCGGAGTATCAAATACGAAGATACAGTGCCACGCGATGTTTTAATCCGAGAATAACTGTTAGTAGCGAAATTTGGGACACCGTATTAGAAGATGTACGTCGGATTTAAAATTATGCTAAAAAATGCCGAAACCCAGATTAACCGATGAGGTTTTTCGTCGGCATCGCGGGAAAAGGAACGTCGGGAATGTCACAACCTTGGGAGTATATAACGCGTCGTAGCGTAAATTGACAAGACGTTTTATACACATCGTCGGATTACGTTTATAGGCACGTTGGAAAGTTATATGGAGGCATCATTTACGCGCTGATATATAGTGAGCACCCGGTGTAATATACCTTGTCGAAAGCGAAATCATAAGACAACTCTTATAGATCCTGAGTACCTCTGGCCAAGTATTGTACCACTTCGTTCTGCGACGCGAGATCTTTTGTAAATGCGGCGTCACGATATTTTTCGGAAAAAAAAAAAAAAAAATTGTCACGGATCCGCTTGCGAGACTTTAAATCTGGAATCGCACATTATTTATCAGTAATATGTAATTTCTGCTCGAAAGAGAAGAAATTCAACATTAACAATAAAGTAAACACGCTTCCCTAAATCCTGTCTGTAAAAACTAATTATGACAGGAGAGCTATTCAACAAGTCATTCCAAGAGCCATTCAGAGAGAGTAGACTATGTCAAATAAATTCACATGCTACCGCAGATTATTCATCTTCAATGCATAGCGTCGCACACATGTGTCTCTCTTTGAAAGTTCTTGACAAGTAGGCAATTCTTGTCGCAGCTGCTATACCATCACCGGAATAATATTTAGCATGCAAACGTAACACCTAAATCTTTCGGGAAAATAATTTTCGCGCCAAATCTCCGGATGATTATTTGCACAGTGGCTGGATGCGAAACGATAGAAATTACACGCTCGATAAAACAGATAAACAAATATTTACTACAACGACAACCGGACAAGTGCGTTTTCCTTCCGGATATTATTTAAGAAGAAACATTCGTGTTTCATCTTCTTACTGTTTGGTATCGGTACTTCTCGGTGCCTTTGACCCGCGCCGAAACGTCTTCTTGGTTTCGATCACTTGGGTCCGATCTTGTCCGAGAGGAAGAGAGGCCGGTTGTGCGTAGGCACACATCATCTTTCTCTCGTTTTTTCTCTCTTCTTTCCTTCTCCTCTCCGTTTCCGCGTTCTCTCTCTCTCTCTCTCTCTCTCTCTCGAATGAACGTGTGTGCGTGCGCGCGCGCTCTGGCTCGCTCGCACTTACGCACATGCACGGGGCGGGTTTGTCGGGTGGCCAACACACCCGTTGTGTACACAAATGACCTAAGTAAGTAGGCACACACAGGCGCACACACGAAAGAGAGAAGAGAGACCGATGGAGAAGGACCAGGCCGGGTGTGTGTAGAAGCGCGTCAACGAGATACGCACACGACACGAACGGAACACGACCGCCTGGAGGAGAACCAATAGCTTGTACGGATTGTAACCCCGGCGGGGACCAATTCTCGGTGGGGGCCATCAAAATTTCAAAAACGTACGCGGGCCCCTTTCGCGCTTTCGCGATGAGGATAAAAGGCAGCAATCGCGATTCTTTCGGACAGTATAGATACGATCGCCGTACTCGTTCGAGCGTTCGACGTGCGAGAGACGGAACAAGAGAGCAAGAAGAAGAATTCGCGAGGAAGCGCGAGAAGTGAAGATCGGTCCCAAGTGCACTCAGTCTCGTCTGGAAGATCCGCAATAATTATTAACGTCAACCATGTTCAAACTCGCAATAGTCAGCGCTCTCTTCGTGGTGTCGACCCTCGCTGCACCGATGTCGGACGACGCGTCGTCACCCTCGATCTTTGAGGAAGCCTACAATCTATATGCTTCCTGTTCCGGGGAGTCGAGCATGGCGGTGTGTCTCAAACTTAAGGCTCTGAGCTACGTCGACCGAGTCGCTCGCTCGGCCGACATCGAAGTCATTGACGGATTCAAGATTGTGCAGACCGAGGAGGCCAAGAACAGGTAAGGAACACGGCGAGGATTTATTCGGGATAGTGATTGATATAATTCGCGATGATGACTGAGTATCGAAAAGACACAACGGTAGTTGTCGCGACGAATCGAGTGAAAATGATGTGAGACGCGCGGCAGATGATTCGATGTGGTGAATGAAAATCTCATACGAAATATTTCTGCACTTATTGTTACGTTCAAGTGCGCAAGATAATTGTACGTCAAAAAGCTGTCATTGTTCCATAAACAGTGAAATTCAGTCCACTGACCGAAGAGAGAATTTTAGACTCTTTGCTCTTGCTTCATTATTTCTCTAACGAGCAAAAGATGTGTAACGAGAGAACGCTAATTTACTCTGTTGAAAAACTTGATTAACTGGTCGTAAAATTAGCATAGAAAGTTGCTAATGCACTGTAGAAGATACGCTGCATGCAAATGAATTAGCGAATTAGTGATAAGCGAACGATTTTCTTTACAGCCAAGCTGATGCAAGATCTCTCAATGATATTGAAAGTACCTTACCTGCCGAGGCCGACGCTAAAGAAGCAGCAATCGACCAGGCTCTTGTGGACAGAGCCGCCAAGTTCTTGTCCACGCACACCGTTGAGTTGAGTCTTCCCGAAGACGTCTCTCGCTCCTTCGATGAAGGTAAAGTGACTTGAAAACGAGAGTTCTATCAAATTGCGATCTTGATGAATTTTTCAAGTTTATTTTTGCAAAAAAATTGCAGAATTAATGAAGACGCTTATAATTCGGAATTATGTTTCAGCTCGTGGCAAAAAGAAGAAAATCGTCAAATCCCTGATACCCATTCTTCTGCTTCTAAAACTTAAGGCGGCCGCCCTTATCCCCATCGCTCTTGGTGCCTTGGCTCTGGTCGCGTTCAAGGCTCTCATCATCGGCAAAATCGCTCTCATCATCAGCTTGATCATCGGTCTGCAGAAACTCCTCGCTAACAAACACACGAGTTATGACGTTGTCGCTCATCCCGTTCACGACTACGGACACGACGTTCACCATGACCACCACGGCTGGGCGAGATCGGCGGTAGCTTCCGATCTGGCGTATAAAGCGTATAAACCCTCTCAATAGCTCAATGTCGCGTACAACCTCTCTTCTTTCTAACTTTCTACCTTTATTCGCCAAAGTGATTGTCCCTAATCCGGCGATCACCTGAGGGCGGCGTGGCTCGGCTTCTCAGGGATCCAAGCAAGTTCAGCTCAACAACAAAGACGCCGATGCGAACGGATCGGAATGATCGAATTCTACGCGGACAAATGACTGTTGGACGCAGACGATGAGTTCTGGATTTTTTGTAAAAAATGGATTTATCGACAGTGACTTGATGACTCGACGAAGCTGAAAAAATCGACGGAAATGTCACATCGACGTGAAACGAAAAGTTCGATGCGCATTCCAGCGATTCCTCACACCGACATGGACTTGTGTGTACGCAGAGATTATGAGAATCTCAAACTTTCAGTATAATGGAACCTGTCAGAACGAAGACAAAAGTCGCGCCTCCTCGTTCATACTCGTGTGGTATCCTTTCAGAGTCTTTCGTGTCGCGCGCGGAACGGCTCGCAGTCAGTACTCGCACGGGGCCGCCAGATTTAATCCAATGATTATTTATATATCACCCCGTATTGGGATCATCATGTAACTTATCATGTTATTTATAAATAAATTGTAATTTTTACTATTAAAACATTTTTTTTATAATATTTTAAAACCCTATTGTGATTTTCTTCACGTCCAAGTGTTTCCTTGAATATCTTTTCTTCGAAATGTCCTTCATTACAAAAAGTACAAATTCTGTTAAACGCAAGACCGTGTATTAACGAGAAACTTGCCGAAAGTAAAATTATTATTAAAATTAACAGTTTTTGGAAAATGCAACGTCTCTCTAAAATTTAAAATCAAATAAATAAAAATAAAATCAATATAATTCAATACACGTTTGTTCAAACGTTTGATCGAACGATGCGAATTAAATTCGTTCCACATTCGCCACACAAATTCGATCAATTATATCTGTGCTACTTGCGTTCTCTCAATTTTTCTTGTCTAAACCATCAACCCTGTTGTCTCTCATCAATCCGACGATTATAACGATCTTCCCGGGGCGCTCCATTCTTCGGCCGACGGAAATTACTCTTCCTCGGGTGCATCCGGTGTATCGACCAAGCGTCAGTATATACGCACGAAATACAAAGTAAAACTTTCGCTGCTTGTAAAATCTACCGAGTGAAACCAATTGTTCTGTCGTGTGTGAACCACCTTGACGCCTATATAGGTGAGCGTTCGCAGGTGCAGGATGATCAGTATTTTACGGGAACTTCGTCGCTCTCGTGTTCTCTCGCGTGCGATATAAATCCAAGCTCTCCCATTGATCGAAAAATTAATTTCAATTAAAAAGAGGACAAAGTTACAATAAAGTTTAAAAATGTGAAAAGTAGTTCCAGATGGATCAATGTTTTTTTTTTTTTTTTTTTTTCAGTGTAAATAATTGTGTGCCTGTCATCTTATGAGGGAAAGCTTAGTGTGCCGTCTACATAGACGTTTCTTCAATTCGAATCTTATCAACTTTCTTTCTCGCACACATTCATGTCGAGTTTTGCTTGAATAAAATTCTATTCGAGACGTGAGAGTAGTTAATTATAATTCCTCAGGATGAAAAGCGAACTTCGTTATCTGTGTCTGCTGGTTCTCGTGTCTGCGAGCATCACGGTGATCATGGGGCCGAAGAATGACGATGACACTCTGAATAACGGACAGTCCTACAGTTTCGGCGAAACTTTCGGCATATGTATGTCGAAGAAACAACACAGCACATTCGAATGCGCGAATCGTGGTATTTTAAGCACTTTACAGTCGTTGAATGACAAAGATAGCTTGGAGGTCGGAAAGATACGGCTAGACAGAGCGGAGGGGTACGGCAGGGATCTGATGGATTTGGACTATGATCCCAAGGATTTTACGAATATCGTGAAGGCGGCCACCAGGTTGATGGAGCGTCGTAATATCAAGTGGAATCTGGATAATCTGTATCCCGGATTGCAAATGCGCGTAGGACCGATGTTGAACGGAGACGGAGTGCTAGAATTTGTTCTTAATGAAAGAGTCGCCTCGTACGGCGATAGACAGTCTGGTCCTGGTAAGCTAGAGAATTATTTTAACGCTCGAAAACGCTCTCAGCTTTTTGTTATTGTATCCGTAAAATCGTCGAAATCTCAAATCGTCTTTTGAAGTAAAATTGAAAATATACAAAGCTTGTTCTAATAATATTCTTTCTCTCTCTCTCTCTTCTTTCTCTTTGTTATTATTATTTATTTAAAATACTTTTGCGTAACTGTAAATGACATAACGTAAAAGTTACGTGAAAGCATTATAAATTCATTTCTAAAAAAAAAAAAAATTAACGTAAAATTGTACAAAATAATTGCTCAAAAAAATTGTTGCTTATTAAACGCTAAATTACTTTAATTGCTTAGCACGGAACCGAACCGTTCTCTCGAGCTTCTTATCTCGGTTAGAAACGTTGCGCCAGCTGTTTCCAGCAAGGTTCTCCAGTAGGCAGCACGATCAAGGCTATACACACTTCATTGTTAAAATTCAAGGTCGCAAATTCTGTCATTTCAGGAAGACAGCTGACCAAACACGTGTTATTGCCATTTCTCTTGGGTTTTAAATTCAACTTGGCATCGCTGATTCCGCTTATGTTCGGTCTTCTGCTGATTGTGACCAAAAAGGCCTTATTGCTCACAAAAGTGGCGCTGTTTCTCAGCGGTCTCCTGGGATGGAATTCGATCTTTTCCGGTGCCGCAGCGCCTTACGCGCCGAACGGGTTCAATGGCTTTCCCGCATACGGACAAGAAATGCCGCCGGGTATATACTCCCATTACGATCATCACTTCCCGCAACGGCCTTACAGAATGTTGCAGGATTTCGTTCCTTACGATCAGCATGTTATACGAGAAGTCGTCAACGTTTACGAAGGAGACAGTGATTCGGGGCAAGACAGGCAAAATGCAAAAAAATTTGTTTGGACTAAAGAGTAGCTGAGTGTACGACACTTTAAAATAATTAATATGTTGACAGAGGAAAATAGTAATTAAACTAAAACGTTTGTCCTCTATGTCTAGATCTCGCGTATTGTTCCTTGGATTTTAAGTTGTAATTATTTTGTATTAAATTTTCATTAAAATTTGTTATATTAGTATAAAACTTGTTATATTAGAATAATAAATAAACATTTAAGAATAAAAAAACTGTTTTAGTAAAATTACGATAATTAATTTTACGATATGTAGAATTTAATGCAATTAATTATATATTTTGCTAAACAACATTGCGTAACTTCGCCACAAAAAATATTTTCACGCAAGAAAAATACTTTACACAAGAGTTCCGTTTTATTGTAGTGAGTTAAACAAGTTTTTTGCAACGTAATTCACGGTATCGGAGCGAATCGAATCAATAGAGAAAGAGGACGTGCGGTATATCGTTCCAGCAGGACGATTACGATCATTTCTTCGTCTGCATTATGCAATAATATTCTTCATTATGAATTTACTGTCGATTTCAAATACCTAACCGCAAGTATAAGGATCGTCACCGTGATCCTGAAATTTTCACTCCGCAATACGTTCATTGTTCTCAGATCCATTATTACACCGTCCTTTCTTTCGGTCGTCTAACTGTACCGCTTCTCTTTCTCTCTTTTTTCCCTTTCCCCTTTCCGTCGCTCTTGTCTTACACCATCCGTAGGAATGGGTGATTGTTACATCCGGGAAACACATTTACTCGTAAAGGGAAATATACTACCGTGTCTTTACGGTCATGCGAATACACGTACGACGCGTAACATCCTCTGTCATGTGTAACATCGAACGTGAGGATGCGTCATATGTATCAGTGCCGCTCGAGAAAGTTTTTTCTTTGTATTATTATGTTTCTCTTAAGATATATGTATAATTTTGCATTGATTTAAATAGAAAGAAGGATTTAAAAAATTTTAAATATTAAAATTACTTTCGATTATAATAATGATTGAAAAAAAAAAATATTTGTGTTTCTAAAATTCTGCACATTTGCAGACGCGATTTTTGATGACTGAAGAAAACGAGATTTCAAAGGAAAAAAAAAGAAATACTATTTTGCAAAGAAAAAGTAATGTTTTTGTTGATAGTGATAATGAGTAATAAGACCATGACAAAAGCTCGTATTCGCACGTACGCTTTCTTCTTGATAATTACTTTCAGTGTGTGTGTGTCATTAAAAGTAGGAAAGAGTAAAGTGGATAATGAACACTTGGCCTAGTACATATAATAATCGATGTCGATGCAACTGGGATTCGCCGAGACGACGCATGCGAAATTGCAAAAACACGGAACTCTCTCTGCGACTATTATGACAAAGCGCGCATTTCGAAAAAGTCCTCAGAAATTAAACATACACCGAACACACACAGTAGACAGCGTTAATCAAGTCCATTACCGTATAATTGCTCAAGTTGTTTACCGAATGTAGCTCGTCACGGAGCGTAATCTGTGTCAGATTAACAGTATCTCGGCTGCTGCGTTAATAAGTTCTTTGACCTTGATTAGTGTATTATACTACACATGTAACAGTTAGGTTTCTTTTTTTTTAATTTTATGTAACAGTTATCTTTTTCACGACTTTAACATGCATATAATCGTTTTGTAATAAAATCATCATTATTCTCGATGCAAATGAATGTTTGTTTTCTTTTTTCTCATTTGCCGCACATCAAAATTATTGTTTGAACAAAATGTACATTTTCCATGCAGCGTGATGTGTCGTAATTTCTTCGAACCAACCAATATCGTTATTCTTTCCCAATTTAAAGAGAATAAAATATTATTACAAACGTAACGTAGTGTGTAAAATATATGTAATAATTTAAATTGATCACATGTTAAGATTCGTATCTCACTTCGTATCGTTTAAAAATATTAAAACCTGGCCAAATTAATTAAAATACCAGCTTTTTATCAGTATAATAAAAACAAATAAAGCCGCATGTAATAACCGTTGTACTCAGACAGCACGCGAGGTTAGCCGTGCATGCAAATTGGCGGATAATTGTACTGCGATTTCCATTGGTTTTGCGCTTGCAATCATGTCTGGTCCGAAGAATCGTTTCGTTCTACCTGCATTCCGATGTGATCCTAATACATCGCTATTAACGATAGTTGGCGCGGCGAAGTTTTAAGGCTCGTTTGACAAGCAGGTCAGAGCAATAGCTACGGGGCTGTACGACATTGTTTAGTTAAGAGAGTCTCTTCTCCCGTTGTTGTAGCGTTAAACAGCGCGTGGATCAGAGCGCGCGTATACTAAGAATTTTAAACGGCGTTGGGAAGGAGAGACCACAAATTGGTGCACACTTATATAAGTCAGAATGCAATGGGATTCCTGCGAGTAGTAGTCGGTGAGATTTACTGAGCTGACCAGCTAACCAAGAGCGGAGAAGATACAATAAAACATTACGGACAGGAAGAAGAACGTTAAAAAGAAATAACTGCGGTGGAAAAGGCTACAGAAACACCTGGAAACGAAGACAATCGCGTGAATGTCACAATAGATTACGATGGAAAAGCGGCGTTCAACAATCGGGATTTTATGTTTTCTTTGTCTCGCGATATTTTGCAATGTGGTGATCGCCAAAAGTGAATACGTCAAGTTGTTCGAACGATGCACGAACGAAAAGAACACCTTCGACTGCTTCAAGCGACGTGCCTTAGAAATACTCGACTCGGCGATTCAAGATGATGCTGTGTACAAAATTAACGATTACATTTCGATAACCAAAGATTCAGACGCGGCGAAGAAATACAACTCGATGATGTCGGAAAATAGCACGGATCTGAGTCTCGATCAGAAATTGGACAACAAGTTTTATGAGTACTTGTCGTCGAGAAGTGTAAAATTAACGATACCAGGAAATGCCTTTGAAGGAAATGCTTTTGAAGGTAACGGCACTTCGGAGTTATTGTTAATAAATTATAGTATTAAAGATAGGCTTTGAAAATGTTTTAAATTACTATCACGTTATAAAAATCCTAATCTACAATAATTTATAATCAATATTTCTATGTGTCAACAAAAAAATATAAATTGCTGCGAAGTATACATAAAGTTTAGAAAATATTTGTTTTTGAAAAAAAATAATTAAACATTAATAAAAAAAGTTTTTAAATATTTGCAGGGAGGAAGAAAAAGAAAGGTTACGGGTATCTAATAGTAGCGGGTGCTGTATTAGCAGGTGAGTTTTTTTACGTAAAATGTATAAATAATAAAGGCAATTTTTTTTCCGAAAATTATTCTCATCATATCTGTTCCTTCACATTTTAATGCTTGAATTTAAAAAAAGTCCAAAAACTAAAAACAATTATTAAGAAAATAAATTCGAATTTTCTGGATTTATTCATAAAATCATCAATCATTTGTTTAGGCATGATGGCTCAACTAGCTTACGGAAAAATAGCATTTATCGCTGGTACGGCGTTGCTGACAGCAAAAATGGCTTTAGTTTTAAGCGCGATAGTCGGTCTGAAAAAGCTTGTATCGAGCGGAGGTGGTGGACATGAAGTGATCTATGCAACAGCGTCGGAACACCATGGAGGTGGTGGCAGCAGCGGATTTGGTGGTGGCGGATATGGCGGCTGGCAACGAGCAATGGAAGTCGTTCCGCCAACTTGAGTCACATTTAACACATAATGTAGAAAAACTTTATGAGATATATAATTTTATGATATATACATATGCTGTAGAGTTAAAGCAACTTTATGATATAGTTAATATGTTCTTTGATGTATCTGATAATGTCAAAAATTCCTAGAAACTCCTTCCTTTGTTTCATAGTGTGTATTATTTATTATTTATTTAGTTATGTAATAACATCACATTCATGTACATTGTTCTCTCGGTTTTAACTCTCATAGTGTGTAATCATATATTGCATAAAAGAAACACTGCATAATTAAAAAAAAAAACATTTTTATTTTTGCATAATAAAAAATATTTTTTACACTGAAATATCATGTTTTAATAATTATGATTGGTTCCATAGTAAAGTGTTGACATAAGAATTTATGGCATGGATTCTTATCAGTTTAAAAATTTTACCTTCCGATACATGAATCAGCAGTAATTAAAATGCAAATATAAATTTAAAATATTGCAAGATACATATATACATAGATGCATAAAGATATTTATAATTTATAATGCATTATATTATATTCTTAACATGTATATATATATACAATTTTGTAAAATAAACAAATATCCTATATTATCTATATCTAAATGTTACCAGTTATAAAATAAATCAGTTATAAAAATGTTTAAGATATATTTTGTACAAGAGAAAGATATATTTTGTAAAGAGAAATAAAATTATATGTATCGGTATTAGGGAATGATTATGATTTATTGTACCCGTACTTGCAAGCTTACACGCTAATGATATTGCATAATTTTGAATGTATAAGCAAATCTTCTTACAATGCAAGATGCAGTTTGAAATTGAATCTATTTTTGTTCAATATATTTAATCTTAGAACATAATCATATTATGAATATATTACACACTTTCAAATCTTTCATTTAATATATAGCATTTACTATTTATATGTTTTTAAAATAAATATTTTAATGCATGTAAATTGTATAAGATTTGAAAATGTTTTCCACACACACGCATAGTTATACAACGAAAAAGATTTATAAATGGATGCATCTGCGTAGGCGATGTTCTATAAGAATTAAATACATTTACATTGGTAACTGTTTTCTAGCATCAAACACTTTAGTAAAACACAGTAAGCTTTATAAATAACTTTAAAAATAATTTATATATATCATTATCAGATATATTATTTATATATCTCATGTGTGTTGGTTATTAGTTATTAAGATATTTGAGATCTATCTTTGTCAAAGAAATGTCGTCGATTTCGATGATTATAATCCAGCTCTTCTCCGTAGTCACTACGATGATCATAATCGATACTTGAACTATGAGTTTGTATGTAACTATTATGTGGATGCTTTATTATTTCATAAGAAACACTATCGTGACCTGAAAAAGAGTTGAAATTAAATAAAGTATCTGATTTAAAATTTTTTGCGTACACATCAATATTATTATATTATATTATATATAGTATTTTATAGCATAAAAATTATATATATTATTTCTGAAGTTGATTTTAAAAAGATTTCTAAAAAAGTAAGAAAATAAAAAAATTTTTTTATATAACTGTGTATTAAATGTGTTTAAAAAAGACACGTTTTGCGCACAGAAGCAAATTTGTTGTTAAATTTGTTATGAGCAAATTAAATTAGTATAAAATAAAATGTGAAAACAATGTTTGAGTTAATTTATAAACGTCACATTTCAAATATTATATAATTTTATAAATGTCGCACCTCAATATTTCACTTTATTTAATTTATAAAACTTAATCTACCTACCGTATTTACGTACCATTCTTTTTTATAAGTGCAGCAATGGCAATTGCTAAAGCTATTTTGGCAACCAATATTGCCTTTCCTGCAAGAGCTGCAACTCCATGTAAAAGTCCATAAATTAATGCACCCTTCATAGCCGCAATCATGAAGAATATCAGTCTGCCATAACCTTTTTTATTCTTTTTACCACGAGCAGAAACTAAAATGTAAAATATTTATTAAGAATTAATTGCTATTTACTCCGAGAATTTAACTTTAAAATAAATCTTAAAATTTATAATTCACAATTTTATAATGCGTGTTTGAACACAGTCACTAAAACTTATATTTTTTATTTCCATAATTTCTTTTAGTTTATTTAGTAAAGTATTTTTCTCTCTTTTTTTGTCTAAAATGATGTAACAAATTGTTTATTTTATTCAATTACTGTAACACGCAACAATCTTGTGAACAGTAAAACAATGTTCTCTCACCTTCACTTATCTCTTCATTGTCAGCAAAAAGTTTCTTTCTACCGATTCGCGTTTGGTCTTTACGATTAGACGGAGAAGCAATTGCTGTCCTGTTGATACTACACGTGGATATGTCACCTTCATTGCCGGCACACTCGACTGCGTCCGAAGTCTTTTGCAGAAGTTGTCTGTTCACAGGCTCGCAAAAACAACTGGCGATGAAACCGCCCAATATCAGACACACGAAGAGTCGCCGAAGCATGTTCGACTAGAACTGACGTTTTACCGAGATCGTCATATTTATAGATAGCTAGTAATTAGTAGCAATGGCGATGCAAAGTGATGACATACAGAGCGTGAATGCATCTATGGTAAGATGCATCATGCGCGTAAAATTATTCCTACCGGTGCTTGGTGAGGTTCCGTATGTTTCTGCACGCACGTGATAGGTACGTACGCGACTGACAGGGAGTATTATGCCGCCGTTGCTACAATGTTAAATGGAGTGCGCATGTTAGAGAAATTAAATTTTAGCGATGCACATCTTATTCGAAGTAATGCGGATTATGTGTGCAATGATGTAAACTGGCTCACATGAAAATTCCGATCGTAGCGTGGATACGAATAAAGAAGAAGCAGAGAAATTATAGTAAAAGAAACGAGGAAAAAAAAACGCGAAATTAGGTGGAAAAAGAGTAAAAATTGTGACGTGAAAAAAATTTTTTAAACGATCGAAATCGAATATCAGCATCAAAGAATATGTTGGTCAGCGAAATCTATTTTTACAACATAATGTTATGTTTTGTAGCTTGTAAAAAATGTGAATTTATTGTTATATCAGATAGGCCGACGATAGAAACGTTGTTACAGAAAGTAGAAAGCAACGTGAAATACGTAATTAATTTACATATTGCAATATCGCTTATAATTGGTGGTTTATAGATTTGATACATATACGTTTCTCTTATTAAAATTGCTTTCTAGTTTTTATTTATCTGTCTTTTCTATCATACTTACGTTAACTTTTCATATTTAAAATGTTTTATTAAATGTTTATGGTATTTTAATTTAAATCTTGATGATTGAATCTTTGTTATTAGAAATGTTTCAATCCTGACAAAAACAACATTAACTTTTACATCAGGATGGGAAGAGAAACACCGCTCTGACTTTATTACTCACGCTGCAATTGCATATTAAACGCAGGCGCGAGCTACAAATTAAAAAGGTAAGTAGATTGTCACCAAGTGAATGAGAAGAAGCTTGGCTTTTCACTTGTTCCCGCTCCCACGATTCTTCCGCATCAGAAAGTGGAGAATAAGGCCTAAAAAGCATGATATTTTTCTTCGGCGAATGTTTTGTATGCCACTGGGCCAATCGAGCATCCTCGATTCACTACTCAAAGTATGCGAGCCCTCCGAAGGTTACCAGCTACACGCAGAGTGTATTTTCGCATGGCATGGAAAGAATGCAGCTTCCGCGCACTTAAGTGTGACTATCGCTTAACATTTTCTACACCTCTTCATAAGACGAGACGTAAGTCAAACAGTTTCCCAGAAAAAATGTTTTAACATTTTAACGAATATTGAAAATGTCAGAACACGACTGCACAGATTATTTTTTATGTCTGTTATGTTAATAAATTAAATATAATAATAATAATAATTAAATATATTCTTCTATTAAGTATTTTTGTTTTAACAAATTATCGTCTATTATCGTCTACTATTATTATTGGAGTTTCGTGCACGTAGTGCACGAGTCGCGCTCTATCAGCTTTGATAGAACGGTACAAATTTTCGATTTTACTATTAAACATAGCGATTTAATAGTGAACCCGTATAATAAACCAAGTCGGAACCTTGCGAATCACCAGAACGTGCGAATCATCACCTGTTGCTGATCGTTGACCTGAATCTAATAACAGACAGAAACGTCCTGGTCTTGTATCTAAAATATCTCTCGCGAAGAAATCGCTCATGACGGTTTAACCTATTGCCTCACTTTTATTATTCCGGAAACCCGTCTTCCGCTATAACCGGGCTTCTGTGCGCACAGGTGCCATTATTATGCAAGTCTTTCTCCAGACCGTCTACTTCCTCACGTTACTTATTTTCTTTGCTTTGGCGAAAAGTATTAAAATTACACGGGATTCAACGGGAACGTACCGTAGCTCGGAGCAATCCTAATTTTCGGAAGAAGGAGCGAGCATTACTGCGCGACCCAAAAGTTCAGGAACTATTCTCTCTTTCTCTCTCTCTCTCTCTCTCTCTCTCCGACAAACTTCCGCAAATTAAACATTGAGAAATGAATGAAATAATTGACGCGATGTCGTTAAGATAAATTGTCCGTGCTGAAATGTCCTACTTGTCTACTTTTGCGAACAATCGAAAGTTCACCGCGCGCTCGCGGACTCTCGAGACACGCGGTAACAGATAACGAATAATAATCGGTGGTTCCGAGCTGCTACCCTAAGCTCATTGCCGCGGAATCCATTTCTCGCGCCCGTTCGTGAGAATATAACTGCGCGCACAGTTCAGAATGTGGCACGGGCCTTAATACAGTTAAACCAGGTATGTGTGTGGGCCCGCGGCACTGACTATGGGATAATCGCGAAGTAGGCAACACACAGCACGCGACGGAGGATGCATCGTTGGCTGTTGTCGCATTAGAGATGCGCGCTAACCTCGATCGAGCGTGTCGACGAATGTGCGCGCAGCTTCGTGGTACTCTCGCGATACGACGAGAAAATAGAATACATTGGGGCTCGAATAGTCGCGAGCCCACATGCACCATTTCAATTCTCGCCGAGGTTCTAAGTGACGTGATTCTGCAAACGAATTGCCACATTTTCTCATTTCTTACGTGCAATTAATTTACATTGATATCTCAGAAGAGAATGAAAATTTTAAGCGCAATTACTCCGAAAGAAGCTTCGATGAACTTCAAAATACGTGTTTCTTATTAGTCGTCTGATAAATTGTGAACACGTGACACGAAAAGTATGCGTTAAAGATATTAATAGTAATTGAGAAGATTAGGTAAATTACGCGCATAGTATTCCGTAATATTCATTCGTGTTCACGTGTGTATAATTTTCAATTATTGCTATTATATAAATCAAAGCGCGAACACGGCGAGTCTTTATGTAAGACACGTCCGAGAATAAGATTTCGTTCTATATATGTAATCGCAACGCAATTTGTGCAAATACGGGGCGCTGCCGCAATTACAAATTTACTGTTGCGCAACATTCGAGATCGTATCATCACGAAGAGTGTTACTGTTCCGTTCGTTTTTGCTTTACGCATTCCAACGTCAATAAATCTAGAACCTAGTATCAAGCTGAAAAACAAGCGGCGAGGATAACTTCAATTATTTATATTTTTGCGTTTTCTATATTTTATGCAATGTATTCTTACTTCTCTTATTATCTCTTAACAGTTGGTTGAAAAGTCATTTTATAAAAAAATTGGAGAAAAGAGAAAGGAGGGTTTTCGCGCGCAACAATTTAACGTAAATACGCAAATCGTCCATTATATCCGCGAAAACTATGAGAATGATGTACCGATGCCAGGGAAAGTAGATCATCCGTGTTGATAATCCTTAGTCACAGCGCGCCGCAGGAAAACTGACGATAGGAAGGTCACGGGTTGTCCGCAACCTGGAACCAGTTTCTAGCATCTCCACGTTATGTTAGGGGTCAGTGAGATCACGGTGCCAGGTACGCCGCCAATGCAATCCTCTCCTCTGGTTTTCTTCGACTTCATCTTCTCCTCCCGCGCCGGGAAGATACGAATCTCAATGTACACTACGTTGCCGCGCGGGCAACAAATATACTCTCACACGTACACACACATAGTTGTTTCAAGGTACAACATTCACGGCGAAATTTAATGAACGAATCGCGTGGCGGCGTCGACCGAACACAGCGACGTCTCTCGAGATCTCGAGAGGCGCGAGTGGGTCTCTGTGTCAGCAGGGGTCACATGCTCATCGCGCTCTACCACCATGAGAACTTCTACCCCCGTCATCCCGCGCGCCCGTCGCAGCAGCTGTCTAGCGCGCTAAAAGAGAAGGAAGGAGGATGAAAGGACGAGAGGAGCGTTCGCGAGGGGAAGAGAGAATGGAGAAGAGGATTATCCACTCATACACGTGAGGTCGCGTCTCTTCACGTGCACATCCGTCTGTTAATACGACAGAGATATACATCACCCCCTTCGCGAAGAATGGCATCTAGGAGGCTGGCACGACACTTGGTATATATCGGCCCGGAGACTTCGTCCTGACGCCAGTTCTCTCTAGTCGAGGATCATCCAGCTCGTGGATGCGCGCGACTTTTTCACATCTTCCCGACTAGTCACTTCGGATTTTCGAGTCGCGTGTCTTTTCTTCTACGCGTGATTACTCGAGTATAAACGAGGTGTCTGTGATTCGGTCAGTACCTTGATACATCGATCGACCGTGAGTTTTGGAGAGCTTATTCAGAATGTCGGCGTTTAAGAATTTAATCAAGTGCGTGCTGCTGTTGTTAGTCTGCAGTGCAACTGTCCGCGCCGATGAGGACGGATTTCTCGATCGGGGATACCGCGCTCTGTATCGTATCTATGAGGATTGCGAGCACCGCAACATGGCTGTGACGCCGTGTCTGAAGAAGAAGGCGATCGCCTTCTTCGAGAGGCTCGGTCGCATACAGACCTTGCCGATCAGCGAAAATCTCGAGCTGGTGCGAGTCGCGCCCTTGGACGACGGCACGAAAAACACAATGTCCGACTTGGAGAAGACCTTGGCCAGGACCAGCGGCGGCGCAACGGACGAGATCCTCAACGAAATCTTGTTCGATCGCGTGGCCGCGCTAATGAACAGCTTCAACGTAAAAATCAGCTTACCAAAGACAACTTCCGGCGAGTTGAAGCGAAGCGTCGAGGAGGGTCGCGGCAAGATGAAGAAGATGATGGGCATGATGATGATGGGCATGGCGATGAAACTAGCCGCCATGGTTCCCATCGCTATGGGCGTGCTCTTCTTATTGGCGGGCAAGGCTCTGATTATTAGCAAGATCGCCTTGGTGCTGTCGCTCATCATCGGCCTGAAGAAGCTACTGAGCCAGAAGCAAAATGATCATCATGGCGGCTGGCAATCTAGCGGTGGCGGATGGGACAGGAGCTTGAAGGTTGACACACCTGTTCCGTCAATGACGGAAGCCGATCGTGAATATGCGCAGACCCTGGCTTACAGCGCGCGGCAGAAGCACTGAGCAATCAACGGTAATGGAAAAAAGGAAGCAACGGGAGCATCTTCGAATAATCGGGAGAGAGCAAGGCCTGTATCTAAAGGAACAAGCGTAGTACGCGATTTGCGGAGACAGTTCGAGACACACATCGAGAAATAGATTTGATTATTTTATTCTTACAGACAAATTTCCTTTTGTACTTTGGCAGTAGTTTTGCAATTGTGACGAAAAAATAAGTGCAAAAATGAGATGTAATCAGTGACGTTGAGGAAGTAGATAAGTCGTGAAAAAAATATGACTAAAGTTGTTGAAATAGTAAAAAAATAGAAAAGAAGTCTATCATAGACGAACTTGTCCCGTGTAAATTTGCACAAGTCTGATCGCTTCCTGCGCGTGATTGTTGATATGAAAATAATCAAAATAATTAGTACATATGTCGATCCTTTCTCTGTTTAACTTAACGGTGTTCGTTATTAATGACATAGCTCTTGCTATTTAATTAACAGAACGGATATAATTATACGTGCAACATAACGAAGATATTATTCCCATAAAAGAGAATTGTGTGTAGGGCGCACAAAACTCGGGTGCAAATTGTTGCGGCCGAATAACACGTAAAACAAAAGAAGTTACAACGACAAGGTGTGTTTGTACTTCCACCGCCCGGTTGCACCGGCAAATAAACCAGCGAATTGATAGAGAGAGAGAGAGAGAGAGAGAGAGAGATAATTTTCGCGCACGCGAGTTTCTAACGGTTTCGGTCTCACGTTTTTCTATTGACAATCGGAACGCGATCAGTCTCGAAGTCGAGCACGAAAGACTTCATTGTTATTTATCAGCCGAATTTGCAGTCGTTTCTCAGCACACATAAAGAGTATATTTATATTTATAACACGCTCACACTTATTTATTTTAGATTAATAAAATAACCTTAGTTATGTATGTATACTTTGGAATGTGTAGCTTGCGACAAGTACTTACACTTAGTATCTGTGACTATCAACGTTAACGTTACTAAAAAAAAAAAAAAAACAAAAAAAGAAAAAATTGTGTGTTCACAAGTTTGACGTTTTAGAACTCCAGTATTATAGCTAAATAAAAAATACCAATTTCATATTATTTTATAAAAAAATCTGTCTCTCTCAACAATTTATTATAATATACATATAGATTATAATAACTCATATATATATGTTAAAATTTACGAGATGTAACATTTATTCTGCAATAATTATAATAAGTGCGAAATTTCTTATATCTTTCATTTACGAAAACATTGGAAAATAATTTGCTTCTCGATGTTTAATAAGTATTTGACGATGCGACGCATTCTACGAGATGTATACGCGCGTTCGTACCCGAGAAGCGATTATAAATTCGGCCTTAAGCGTTTCTTCTGTGCACACAGGCGTTCGATATTTTTCTCAGAGAGATAACACAATAATAGTTAGTTATACATAAATTTACTTCGATTATAAATTATTTTACGAAATAAAGTCATGTATCACTCTCACTTCTTTGTGTATTTTGATGCGCTCTCCTTTCAAAAAAATCCTCCTGTCATGTTCTTCTCCCGTTTCTCTCTTGTATGATCAGTGCACTTTCAATCCAAGCACCGCGGCGAACAACGAGAAAAAGAAACCCGCGAGAAGCGTCGTTCCCTTGAGGAGAATCAAACCTCCGAGCATTGTCGGTATCAGAGCCATAAATTTCAGCTTGTACGCCATCAGCAACGCCAACATCGTGCGGTCCATTCTTCGTTTCCTATTTCGCGGCCGATCTGAAAGGTATTACGAAAAACATTATATAAAACATGCGTATGTAAAATACGGCGCGCTTTGACATGAGAAATATTCGTCAGTTAATTTCTCTACCGTTAAGAATGTATTTTAGAAACGAACATATCGACGTACGTATATCGTATTTCAATAATAAAAGGTATTATATCAAATAAACCGTTATACAACGGTATTGTTCATCATCATTATATCATCACGCTCCATCAAGACGACAATTCGCGAACGTAACGATCGCTACTTCATTTTTTTCGTGTCAACGTTTTATACAGCGCTCGCTGTATTGGGCTATAAAACGCAACGTCAGCAAGGTATTATGATGCTACTTTTGATTAAGTACCTCGTTCCTCCACTTCGGTCTTGGAATGCGCGCCATGTTCGTCCCGAACGTGCCTCCTGTCTTTGGCGATGCGACTATTATTGGTCGAGGAAATCGGATTTTCTAGCGTGTTATTGCCGTACGTAATATACCTAAGGACCTTCTTGTCAGAAGTGACGGCTGTCTCTTCCTCCTGACGTTTCTCCTGCGACGATCTCGAGTACTCCATCGTCCGGCTGACGCAATTCAAAGTCAGCAGAATCGCGACCAGGTTAACTCTCGACAGCATCTTTCCACGCGTTCATGAAGAACGGGCTCGCGCCGGAAATCCACTGGCGGAATCTCTCTACTCGCGGTTACGTCTTCACGATCTCGAAATCTTTATCTCATCATTGTCAGAAATTTTGATCATCATCGTGCATTGACTCAAGTCACAGAACATCCGACGAGTGTTGGATTGTAAAAACAACATGCAAGCGAACACTTTTTTTCCGCGCGTATCGATGACTGCTCACGAGAGATCGGCGTGTGACAACATATCTTCTCGTTGCGACCCTCTCGATTAGCTTTCGTTCCGAGTGCAGGATTGTGAAATCTTTGGCAATGGGCGATTATAATAAATATATAAAGCTAGTGGAAAGAGGGAATGAACGGTGCAACGATCAACCGCGAACTAACCGATCCGCCGTTGATGCCCCGACGACAAACCGGCCGTATGGCGCGGATACCAGCGTCGTGCACGCTTCAGTTGCCGGGAAAATCGACAGTCCGTGAAAAATGAGCAGAGCGACCGGTGAGGCAGCGATGTATATGCATGCGGCAAACACTATGATCCAAATTGTCAGTACCCGATATATATGTCAGACTATATCGCGGAACGGTATATGGCGGTGGTAGATAAGAAGGTGCCCTCGGGTGTTGCCACCATATTGTCGAGAGAAAAGAAGTGGGAGGCCGCAGCGGCTGGCTTATAGGGGCGGAAGTAATCCGCAGGATGCGTTGCCGTCGTTTTGCGACTTTTTTTTTTTTTTTTTTTTTTTTTTTTTTTTCAGTTACGCCGCCCAGACATCCGGACCGAAGAGAAATGAATGCAATTTCTTTTCCGTGCAGGGAATTCCTCGTGTCGAACTGCTCGCGTGATTCGATCTTCAGTTTCTCTATCTCGAGAATCGTCGAATTTGGTTTTTCATGCAATTTTTCATGCACTTTCTTCTTCCACGTATTAATTTCGTATTATAATTGCAAAATTAATCGACGGCTGTTTTTCTCTGATCGAAAGTCATAATTTTCACGGTGAAATAAAATTCCTAAAAATTAACTGTTAGCGTTTTTTTTTTTAGTTCATTCTCGAGTAATCGAAGCAATAGGTAGGTTGAGTCTGCAAAACAATCCTATTATTTTGTCTCACTTCACTTCACCCGCTTTTTAAAAAATTTTTGTTACTCTGCGAATCATATTTTCTATAAAATACCAATTTCGCTTTTTTTTCGTCAGAGCGTCTTGCTCTCTTAACAGATCGTGGCGGACTGCGCCTCGTTCTACCTTCCGCTACATATTTATCTGAAGCATCGAAAATAGTCGAAAACATACAGTTCCGCCCAAGTGCGCGCTAATGATGTTACGCGCTCGTCACAACCCAGCAATATAAACGAACGCCCGACCCGCGGGATAAGAAATTAGAAATCTACGCGTACGTGCCGTGAGATCCCAAATGATGATCTCGATGATCCTGACGGGGGGGATCTATTTTTTTCGGTCACGCCCGGCAAACACGCGTCGGGTTGCTGCGCTAATAATCCACGTCAACTTCAAATGATCCTTGCAACTGTTATCTTCTTGCTGCGTTTAATGTACCAGTTTACGCGTATCTAGGTATATAGGTTCGAATCTGCGAGCGTTTTTTCTCTCTCTCTCTCTTTCTTTCTCGCCTAGTCACTTTCTATTTATGATAACGCGAGAATATTGGCGTGTCAGTTTAAGGTTGTAATAAGAATATTGTAATGATTAACGTGATTAGACGTTTAAGAATACGGTTTCATAAAGTAACGCAACATTGAGATTCAAATAAGACAGGGACCGTATAATCGAGACATATTTACGGAGTGTTAAAGTGATTTGTTATCTCGTTGTTCGCGATACGTGCGTCGAAGCTTGTACGATAAATTGTACCATAACTTTGCTCACTCGAACGAGATGGAAGCTAATGCGCTTTAACGCCCGCCAAGCTGCGAAAAAAGTGGTGAAATGATAATAACTCGCAGAATAATTAAGACGGAGGCGTTTTGAAATAATATACATCAAATCTCGCTCGCGCACGAGATTGATGAAACAAAGCGTTGCGTATAGCGTGAAATATGCTCATTTTGTTCTAGTGATTAATGGCACGGTCGTAAAACGTTTCCAGCAATCATCACCGATCTTATCTGCTCTGAAAATCACGTAGTCGCACGCGCACCGATGGTCGTGTCGAACTGATATTTAAGCAGCTTATTATCACGTGTGTGTGTGTATACTCTCGCCGCAACTTTCCTCATCCTCGGATAATATCTCGCACCGGAGCAATTTCACGTACAATAAACTTACATATATATTTACAATCGCAGGAAATCTACACGCACTGATTACGCACCGATATCCGAAATCGTCTTTTTTTTTCCGACGCATCGATCTCGTCTCGCTGATGGAAGTTTATTTTTTAGCGAAAAAATTTTTTTTTTTTTTTTTTTTTTTTTTTGTTTCAACTTGAATTATAATCTTCATTGCTCTTAAAATTATTACGAACTACCTGTTTGAACAGAAATAGCAACAGCATCATTAGTCGAATTCTTCGTGTATGAAGCCGGCAACCCACATATCGGTACGGTAGTTTTATTCATGTGCCACCTAGGATATATTATGTACCATATACGGATTCGCAAAAAAGAAGTAATTTGACTGCTTCCTTCTCGAAGTTGAACTCCCAAATGACAATGGCCGCGGCGAACAGAGAGAACACACCGGAAGGTGAAATAAGGAAGATGAGCACTTGTGCTCCTCGCTACGCACGTTAAATCACTATTGTCGTGTGTTACCGTTAGTTTTCTACAGCTGCAACACCATGAGATAACTTTTGAGTAAATACTGTGTGTGTTTTAGTTTCGAGTGCATAAAGAAATTACACTTGTATGATATATTTTATACTTACGTACGGACATAAGTTTTAAGATAAATGAATTACCTGAAGACATCTGTCATTGATGAGACTAAAACTGACAATGCATGATTATCGTTTTTATGAACGTAATAGATATATCATTTGTCAGTCCTACTTACATGTAAAACTGTTATTACTGTATTATATTGCCGCTGGCTGTGGCAATTTTCATGAATAACGGATGCTCGCCAGAAGAGAAAATTGTCATTAGCGACATAATTCGATTCGTAAAAAAAAAAATATATATATATATATATGTATATAGAACCTCGTTCCAAATAATCTAAATTATTCTGTCTGGATAAAAAAGAACTATTCTGACAGTTTACTCGATTTTGTTAAGTTTGGCCTTTTCATTCAGATAAGTTGAATTTGTGATTAACGAATGATGCTTACAGTTTCGTATATCTTGCGCAATAAAACAGCTGTTCGTATGCCATTATAATTTACATACTGTTCAGTGTGTGATATATACCTCGATATTTCATTTTTCCAACTCCATTATCATCGCTTTAGTCTCTCTTCATAGCTGCGCAGCAGCGTAACATCGGCGAAGCAACAATTTGTCTAAACGCCGTTCATCAAATTTCAACTGATTTGTCATCGACAATCTCTGGATTCGCTTTCGGTAATATACCTGCTGGCTTGATTTGCATTACCTCTGGTTTACTTTTCCACGACAAACAGGCCGTAGGACGAGCCGTCGGTTGGGGAACGTTCTCGTGCCGCGGCTGCTCGAGTGTGAAACGAGCTCAATTGATAATAGACGTCGCGACACTCTCACAACAAAAGACAATGACGACGAAGACGTTTGGACAAGGAGAACGATCCACTTTACCTCGGACGAAATTTTCCAGGGAAGATTCCTTGTTCGAAAGCGATCAGCGTCACACCGGCGTCCAATGATCGAGGTAGAGCAGCTCGGGAGGTACGGGAGTGGACGTTGGATCCTTCGTCACGCATCAGTACCAAGTTAGATAGGTAGTCTCCTTCTCTGAGCTTTTCACGGACCCGGTATATAAACTAATGGTTCGGTCTCGCAAGAATATCAGTTAACATATTATTGGCGAAGAAGTCGGTCGCGATTGCGAGATACGCGCAGTTTTGGGCTTATCAGCGAGTGGTGTGTTGGAAAAACGTACGAAAGAAAAGCAACGAACTCTCCAGATGATAGAAAGATGTTATCGTTGTACGTGCTGCTTTTTCTGTCGATACTCGTTACGGCACAGGGATCGCAATCATCAGTGACAAAGACGGACCGAGAGACGCTGAAGAACTTTGCTCCTAAAAACGCATTAGATTGGATTGGTGAAAGCTTCTTAAACGCTGTTGACGCACTTTACCCCGCCTCGAGATCGTGTGGTGGTGTGGAAGGTACTCTGCATAACAGTAAATATATGTGAATAGACGTGGCTCGTGAGGCAACTTTTTTCTTTTTCTTAATTGCTGCATGTTTGGCGAAAAAAAAAGATTTAAATATTATTTTGAATATTCTATATAGGTCAAAACCACATTATAGTAGGTTTTGTAAGTTTTTTGTTTATTTAAAAAAATATTTCAATTTACACTTTTTACAACCAATTAAGAATATTGAAGTAACGCTCGTAAAAAAAAGATAAAAACACATTGCTGTCAGATCTGACAATATCGCAAATATTTCACTATTAGTCGTTGTATAAATTATTCATTATTTTTATGAACTATAAGAATATACTACAAACTAAAAAACATAGAGACACGTACAGGACAAAAATATAGAATTTACGATTATAGAAGACGCGAAACGTAAAAAAACTGAACAGAGCAAATTTTTATCGTGGCATTTCAATCTCAATTGTTAAAGACTAAATAAATATTTGCAAAAAAAAAAAGGACTGCGAGATCGCGTGTTAATAAAACGCCGTTAAAGGAGCGTGTAATTGCGCTCTTTTAATGGACGTGTTATCCATTACGTTATAATGCTTTTGGGGTTACGGAATCCGCCGATACAAAAACATAAGTGCTTTCTACTCTAATTCATCTTATTAACTTCCGTGACGATCGTGCCTAATAAGTAAAGCACACTTCAATGAAGATCGATGTGTACATCCTGCTCTTTAAACATCATCTTTTTAATATACTACAATATTTTGTTTTTTTTTTTACTTAGCCAGTATGTTTAATAGAACGTTACTGTATGCAATTTAATGAGTTATCTACGTGACACGTGATGTCAAGTGGAAACATGATTCTTTTCCCGTATGTTTTAATAATGTAATAAAGCATGAAAAATTTTATAAATTTCACACATACGGATGTATGATGTAAATGTTCATTAATTACAGGACGTAAAAAGAAATACAAACTGAACAAGTACATTCTGCCCATGATCATCGGATTTATACTGATAAAATCGATTCTACTGCCCATCACACTGAAGGCATTGGCTGTCCTAAGTGGAAAAGCCGTTGTGCTGAGTTTGATGAGCTTGATACTGGCAGCCATAGTTGGATTAAAGAAGGTCGCTCACAAGGAAGACAGCTATGACAAGCACAGACGGCAGGACACGTTTGATTTAATAGACGAGATACAGGAATTCCAGCCTTATAGATTGTACAAAGAACGACGTAGAAAGAAATAATTAGAAAGAACAAATTAATAGTTACAGACTTTGGATAATATATTTTGATTCCTCGATTTTTTTTTTTTATATTCTAACTTTAATTTATTTAGAATTTTATAACTTTGATATACACAAGGAAAACTTGACTGTAAGTTCCACGTGTAAGAAAAGATTAATTTCTTTAATTTATTAATAATAACTTTTTTTTTTTTATCAATTCTATTTATTTATTTTTACCATCTAAGCGTAGAAAATCGTAAATAAGGTGAAAATCAGACAATGTAAATATATGATAAATATATGACAAAGTAACATAATATATTTGCATATATATCATCTCTCTATTACCGAACAGATCAACCATGTCAACGCGAAAGTTTCTCTCGTTCGAGTTGATTTTGTCAATGAAAGAGAATTTCACACAACAGTTAAGTGCTTGTGTTAACTGTAGTGATTGAAATCACGCTGAATGACATACATTCGTGAAAGCAAACAACAGTGAACAGAAATTTTTGTCGCATAATGTCATAAATAAATGTAGTTTATTTATATATAACATAAAGTTATATATGTATTTATTTATTCGTATAGTTATACATCTATTTAGTTATTACATAACAAAATTGTTCTTGAGATGAGTCATCTGAACGCATTCCAATTCATTTTACCGATATGATGTAAGAAAGAGAGAAAGTTTCGCTCAAGAAGAACTAGTTTGTAAACAGGATATTCTCTTCGTTGCTATGTAAAAAAAGCTAGATTATTTAACCGTGTAGAAATAAATGTGTCTTTGATAACAGTTTGGATACGAAACCGTGTATGTAAATTTTATAATAAAAGTACAAAACATTTTTCTAATGTATCTGATAATTTTCTGAAAAACAAAAATTGTTGCTTTCTCAATATTGTTACAAAAGGAAGTTGTCATTTATTATGTGTAAAACTTACATATTACTATTTGTGCTATAAAGATGTTAACGCGAACAATATCTCGTACGACAGAAAATGAGAGAAAGCTAGAAAGAAATCTTCAGTAATTCACTCAAAGAACAAGATGAGAGAAAAAAATATAAGATAACAGAGAGTCTGTGACCGGAATATAGGTCGTTGACTCTCTACATCTCTAATATATACTCCGAAATGCCCTTAAAGGGTTCCTCTGTTCTCTAGAATCAACTTTCTTCTTAGAATCAACTCTAGAATCAACTTTCTTTCAATCAGAAAAAATCGTGCGTTACACAAGTAAACTCCTCGATATTATCTTATTGACCGCACAAGTAAATGAAATGTTAATTACTGATTTGTTAATTACAAATGTAATTACTGATTTTTTGTATTGCGAACAAATAAATAAAGTTACTAAGGAAACACATTTCGTTTTCATTATGAATCATACAAAAAACGTTCTACGCGAACTCTCACGGAAATATCACATCCGTTGTATCAATATCCTACTATTCGTACAATGATATTCGATAACCCAGAAAATTAATCGCAAAACTGTCTCCGTACCTATACCAGACCGGATACCGTTAAACGAAGATGACGAAGTACCTCTCTCCTCGTACCTGTTAAATATTTAAACGAGATTCTTATGGCGCGAAAACAATGGAATACCATCCGCGAATTGAATTATATCTGTTACCTTTTCGAACGTTTCTCTTCAATCGAAAAACAACGATCGGCGATGCGCGTTTCTTTATTGTTTCGCGATGACACCGATTTCTTTGGATTCCACTTCCATTTGCATATTTATTAACGTGAAATTATCAATGCGTCGAAGTGATTAACACGGGGAAAAGTTATGACATGCGGTCATTGCGAATTCAACTATCGGTTTTCTATTTTACAGTGAAAGTCCGTCACACTTACGTAACTAATTTTAAAATGAATTCGCATAAATGATATTATTATTTTCTCTTACGTATGAAAACAGTAAGATAAACACACTCGTAAAGGCGAAAGTTCAACGAGTAAAAACTTTTATTAGCCAGAGTTAAATCAGAAAACCCGTCGAAGATGTAATCCTGTAGTTCACGTGTTACCGATGAACGTGTCTCTGGGTCAAGGTAAACGACTCGATGCACGTGGTTATACACGGGAATGCATCGACTCACTCCACCAAGGAAATGGACTGCAGGAATACAGATATTTTATTTTTTATTTTCTCTTCTGGATAATATTTAAATCTAAGTCAATGCGTTGTCAATGTCGATAATAATTAGACATTAGCAAATATGTTATGAAATTTTTTAAATAAAATATTGAAGCATAAAATTAAACCATCTCGCACAAGACACATTTGCTATGTATTTACATTCTAAAGAATATTACTGGAGATTGTCACACATTGAGACATTAAGTGTCGCCTAAATGCACACGCACATATTGATCGTAAGAAAAGCGTATATCCGCGAACCGTTGAATAGCGACAAGGCGCGAAATATATGCGCGCCCGTCATCGCCGTTTTATTGTCGAGTTTCTAAGCCATCTGCGGTGAGTTGAAAAAAAAAAAACTTAGAAAGTGTCATATGCGTAAAACTGTCATTCTTCAATATTTATTCTACAATTTTGACAAACAAAAAGAAAATTGAGCTATAATGCAAAGAAAATTTATCGACCTATGTAACAGATCTGATTATTGCAATCAACAATTTTCTTGCGTAGAAATAATTTATGAAATCTTCAATAAAATCCATCATTTTTCCTATTGAAATATCGAATAATGCGGTAGATGTAAAATGTCTCGGTGGAGAAAAAGCGACTTCCAGATAGGGTCTTCCTCTTAAGTTGGTGACGCGTTTCTGGCGCGGCCGCGCGTTTGTTTAAAAAATTAACGAAGAAAGTTTTCTGGAGAGGTGGCGTCTACCTGTAATGATGTGTCATTCGTCTCGTCGTCGTCATACACCTCGTTGTCGACATGAGAGTGGGGGGATGCCGAGGAGGGTCCTACACCACGCGGTGCACCTATAAAGGTTGAAGCGACGCAGGGCCAGATCACACTTTGTTCCGAAAATTTTCCAGATTGTAGTTCTGCTCTATCTTCAACCGCTGCTGTTCGGTGTATCGTTCGATAAATTAGACGAGTGATTTTACACGAAAAAGATGAAGAGATTGCTGAGTCTTGTACTTGTCGCGTGTGTCGCAGCCGGACCTATGAACGATCCTTTGCAAGAATACAAAAATCTAAATTGTTTCGAGCAGAACGAGGTGATTGGTAGCTGTTTCCTTGTGAAAACTATTAATTATCTCAACAAAGCGTCTCGATCGAACGACATTGGAGTTATTGATGGCGTGACTTTTGTCCGGAACACTCCGAGTATGTTTGTATATTTGTTTAATTTGTCAAGCTGTGATATGTGTTATATTTTTAAAAACAAAGAAATAGAGAGTGATTGAAATTTTTCAATGTGATTTTCAAAACTAAAATTATTGTTATAGTAAACAATTAAACACACAATAACCAACTAACAAAAGCTACTGAGAGAGATATTGTCTAATTTGTTTTGCATACATTTATGAAAATTAGTAAAATAATAGTAGGTTTTTTTCTTATCTTTATAAAGTTTTTATCTTTACAAAATTTTCTTATCTTTATAAATAGTAGTTTTTTCTTTCTTATCTTTAAATAAACTTATTACAGTGGAACGCAGAAGCAGACTTTTAGAGAAGTCCGAAGTGGAGCTTATGAATGAGCTACCGAGCGATACCGCGAGCAGAGCGATAAAACTAATGACCATGCTGAGCGATTCGGCCATCTCTTTCATGAAGAGTCATAGTCTGAAACTCAGCATGCCCGAGGAAGGATCGATTTCTCGCGCCCTAACGGAAGGTGAGTAGTCTCTCGTCTTTCTTCCACCTCAATCGAATATTTCGATTGCGCAATCGTACCACCTTCCCTTGATTATGTCTAGACGATTAACGTCACGGATTCGCGACGTCATGAGTATAAACGAATAAAAGCGTTTCAGTATGCCTTTCACCTTCATGATATCTATATGTACAACGTCAGACCTGTTCCGGATAAACTCGTTCTTAAAGCACACACCACTTATTCTTCTTCGTAAAATGTATTTCACTTTTCAATTTCTATACTTTCGAACTATATGTCGTCTACAGATAAACTTGCGATTATCTTAAACCTGTACTGTTTTATGAAACAATTCATTATCGTAATTGATAATACTAAATTGTTTAACACTCTTCTTTTCTCTTCTCTCTCTTTCTTTCTTTCTCTATCTCTCTTTTTTGTATATTGTCAATACGAGTCTTATTTTTCTATATTTAATAATCAATTCCGTTTATCGATATTTTTAAATTAATATCTTTTGGCATAAAATTTACACAAAATTTTTTTTGTGATTAGGACGTGCCAAATTCAAGAAAATACTTTTGCCGCTGATTACTGCACTAGGACTCAAGGCTATCATCTTTGATCTACCTCTCTTGTTCGGTCTAGGTTTACTAGCCTTAAAAGCTCTCGCAATCGGTAAACTAGCTTTGCTGATCCCCGGTTTTATGGCGTTCCAAAAATGGATCAACAAGGAAGAACCACACGCCGTGTACGAATATAATAACTCACCTTTCCCACCGGAACAGCTACAGGGATACAGAAGCTTCAATAATGCTGAGAAGGTCGACGCTCACAATTTGGCATATTCCGCTCACGCACCGGACGCTGACAATTAAAATTTTTTATTCCGCTCGGTGTTCCACGTTATCCGTTAACATGGAAAGATCTGAAAAGATCAGAAAATACTGAGAGCCATATATTTTCACGGAAGCAAACTCCTTCTCGTGGCCATTGGTCCCACCTATGACTGCTAGAAATTAGTAACAATATATATATAAATCGTATAATTAATCTGTTATGTAATTTATTATATGTATTATTTATGTTATGTACTTTATTATATATGTTTTATTAAGTAATTCAATTTCTCGTGTTTATTTAATAAATGTGTGTATATTTATAATAAATTCTTCACATAAAAGAGAGAGAATCTGTAACTTGTTTGATTACTCACATTGCTTCACTTATCTGTAAGCATAAGAAAAATGAAAAGAAGAAGGAGATTTCTCTAACTTTGGGAAAATTATTGTCGCTAAAAAGAACTCGCGATGCAACGCGACACATAGAAAACGTCATACGTGATCGGTTTCTGTGAGCGCGAAATATTGACAGCTCGGCGTGCGAAATTACAGAGCACTTCGAGCTCATACGCGATTCCAATCGGATATGGACATACCTACAGGTCATTTACACTCCCACTTCTCTTCGTCTTCCTTCTCTCTCTTTAGTCGCCGACTTCGACGTACGTTCCATTTCTCTTGTTCGAATGTCTTCTGACTGCATGATTCGGGACACAAGTTTTACATACCATACCGTGTCACCAAGAGACACGGAAATCTAATTTTCACCGGAATGCTCATGAACGAACGCGGAGAGATAACGTACTAATCTTAACTACTACTCTTCTTACGAAAGATAATAATTAGAATGAAATTTGTAAAATGTGTCCGTGCGCAATGCAAATACATTTTAGACACACGTGAATAAATAAAATAATTGATAAATAAAACGTTTTTTCGACAGATTTCTTACTGATAAGAAAGCTGAGAAGAATAAAGAGCTGAATTATATCCATATACATATATATACACACATATATATATATATGTAAAAAAATAAAACTGTGTACGTTTAAGAAAATTTCGTAGAATGACCGGAACAACTGCGAGTTCAAGAAAACTCAAGGAATTTCTACGATTCAATAGACCGAAAGTGACTGCGAATAAAAGGAAAATTTGCTTGTGCCTGCGAATTTTACGTTACGCGAGTCTCGTGTCATGCATATCCATGTCCGTCTTCTTCTACGGAGAGTCGATGGAATTAAAATTCTTGGCGCTACTGCCCTTGCACGTTGCTTGCCAAATGGTTCAGTGCGACCCCACCACTCATCGATTACGGATTGTATAAAAGAAAAAAATAGCCCTGGGGCAAACAGTCAAAATCATTACTCCGAAGTCACGCTATAAAGCAACTTTGTAACAATGAAGACCAAGGTAATCATCATTCTGGCGTTACAGCTGGTGACGTTGGCGATAGCCAACTCGAACGCGGAGGACGGAAACAGTCTGGAGCATCTGGAAGGAAAGCTCGCGAGAGCGATGGACGAACTCAATGGAAAAGATACGATCGGGATTTACGGCGATGTAATCACTTTGGAGAAGGTCGCGGAAGATGGAAAACTATTAGACGAAAGTACGGATCCGCTTGTGAGCAGAATTGAGAAATTCTTAAGAACACGAAAAATACAAATCAATCTTCCCGATGACACTTCGACCGTTGGTTTATTCGGACGCGCTCTCGGTCAAACAAACATCGACGTGGAACTTAAGAGTCTGACGCACGGAGCTTCCGAAGGTAAATTCATCAAGAAAACAAATTACTGTTAAATAAAAAAAGATAAATACGACATAATAACAGTATTGTTTTATGTTCAATAAATAGAGAGTAAAATTCGTATAAAATTTAAAAATTAGAAGCAACTAGAGCATTTGTCTTTTAAGTCGAAAAATTTGTACAAAATGTGTACAAAATTGTGTGTACGCGATTAGGATAATTCATAGTAAAACATGGTAATAATGAGAAGTATTATTTACTGCATTTACTGCTATTTCAAAAAAGCAGTAGTTTGATATGTTTCAACAATGATTAAGGTGTGTGATTAAGGTTGCATTTCGTTATTCACTGTCAGCACTGAAAATCTATAGTTCACGTGACATAATAAATTTCCAGTACTGAAAATGAATTTCGGAACGCAGCCCAAATCTACGTAAAAATAAATGACATCTAGATTGTAATCTTTAAACAGAATAAGTAAATATACAAAATTAAAATGCGCACACATAACAATTATCTATATATTTACAAACATGTAATAAGAAGGAAAGGGAGGAACTATTATATTTTAAGATCTATACAATTTTTCATTAAAAACAAAAATAATAATAATTGTTTTCTCTCTTTTTAAACTTGTTTTAATTATCGTGATACAATTTTACATGCTTTCTTCCATGTATCTCACACATTGAACATTACATATTTCGTACCGATGTATTACGGCTAATACATAAATTGTTGTGATAGCGATTCAGTGAGAGACTCTTGTGAATCCGTGACATAGAGAGTACTCGTTCTTCTCGAACGTTTTGATCTGGTATGAATACATCATTCGCTGGGCGCAAACTTATAGTGCCTCGCCTTTCTAAAGTCCTGCCAATGGCGTTTAAGTAGTTCACGCGTCTCGAGACTCATTGGTTGAAAAGTATTCCTTGCCGCATCTTCATTTTCGATTCGATCGTGGCCGATATATCATTCATACATCTTCCGCGTCTTTTTGGTCTATCTTTTTTTTTTTTAATATTCATAATATTTTTTTCTTACGTATCTCTTTACACGCGTATCTTCAAAGCGTGAAAAAGATTTGTTATGAGACTCAAAAAAATGAAAAATTCGGCGACGTTTGCATTAATTGAAAAAGAAGGGAGGTGAGAGCGATCGGAACGAAAAGATCCGTACATGGAAAGCTGCGCGTTCCACTTCTACCACATCCGCGAAAACAAATCCGCCGGAGGTGGGAACGAAGTGGGTCGAGGTAGATTTGTGGTGGGATTCCGGGTTTCTAGGACGACTACCGCGCGAGAAGACGTCTAAGAAGGACCTTGAACGAGAGTGTCGCGTGTCAAAGAAAGTAGACTGGATAATGATGAGCGTCCGTTACGGACTTTTAGAAATCCTGACTGATCATCCGAGTATCCTGCGCGATTATCGATATCGCTTTTATATTAATTATGCTCCGTATTTATATTACAATTGATATCTTTTAATTATATCTCGAGTTTTAATATGTTGTCCGAGTTTTCTACAAAAACACTAACTGAACTTAATTATTATTAATAAAGAAAAAACGTTCAATTGTATTTACAAAACGTTGTGTGTGTTATTTACAGCACGTACAAGATTGAAAAAGATGATCCTGCCGCTGTTGCTTCTGCTGAAATTGAAGGCATTGATCATTTTGCCCATCGTAATTTCCGCCATCGCGCTGATAGGCCTTAAAGGTTTGGGCGCGGGACTTATGTCGCTCTTGCTTTCCGGCGCGGTCGCCTTGAAAGCCCTTTTGACGCCACCTCCGCCTCCGAGAGTCACTTACGGGGTCGTAAGACCTCATGAAATTCATCACGACCACTGGCACAGATCGGAACAAGAGGTCAATCAACCCTTCAAAGGAGGCTGGGTACCAGAATATAATGGTGAACAACCATATCCATATCATGATATTCCATGAAATGCACGAATAATTTCCTTGCCATTCATATCATTTATTTATTTATTTATTGTACATGTCTGCACATACTCAATTTATAAGATACCTATAATAAAATCATCTTTTTACACAATTATTTGTCGTCTTTATTGACAAATTACCATTAAAATTTTGTTTTTTTTTCTATTGTTCACCAGAAACATATCTTATTCGCGACTTGTCAGTAAAACAAGACTTATTTGGGATAAGAATTTTATAATTTATAAATAATTATAAATATATATGTATCAAAAGAAAAAGGAATATGTATGTATACATATAGTCACAAACGGATTTCTCATACCTATCAGTCGGTCAGACGAAAAGGCTAATGACCTAGATGGAGGTTCACGGACGAAGAGAAGATAGAGTGATATGTGAGAGTGGGAGGCAGCGGAGAAAGACGAAATTAAAGTGGGGAATTAGGAAGAGGAAGGAAACGGGGTCACTGTGTCAGGAAAGGGTAGGAATGCGGACCGCAGCTGTGATTGGTCTGCCGGGTTCCCCCTCAGTTTTACTCGTGAGTATTAAGGTCAGTGTGTCATTGCCTCCACGTGTTCCTTTACCTCCACCAAGGGTACGACCGTGGCCTTTGTAGTGGGGACCGGAATAACGGCATCGGTTGTGATTAGTCGAGTTACTCGAGAGGAGTGGGACAGCAAATATGGGTATATATGAACTGTTCGAGAGGACAGCACCGTGGAGAAGTTGCTGACACGATGAGGAACGCAGATTCCGTTCATGTTAAGGCTCTTCGTCTTTATAAAATATGTATTAAATTTCACATTATATAGAATGTGGAACTTTTTATATATATACATTTTTAAAATATTTATTTGTAAATTAACAATGCACTGATTTAAAACGAAATTTTTTATTTGAGAAGTTTTTTAATCGTTTCTTATTCGTAAAAAGAATGGCAAAATGTTTTGTATTATGTATATATATATATATATATATATGTGTGTGTATATATATATATATATATTTAAATTTGTTAAAATTACATATACTTGTAATAAAACAATATACATTTATAAAGAAAATAAATTATTGCGCGTTGTTGATAAACTTAACATCAAGAAGGTTGTTCGAAATATAATACTTATTACAGAGAAAATCATAACGCGCGTAATACTATTGTTAAATCATTCTTCAGGACCAAATGCTGCAACGAAAAGTTTGCGGCATTTAAGAGATTGCCTCGAAAAAAAATGTGAAAGTATAAATATACGCGATGCATTTTAAACACATAACGGATATGCGTTCTCAAATTAAAGAGGTCTATGCAATCACTCAGGTAGTATCAAATACTAGAAGTAGTAATTCTACTTTTCTTCTTTCCTTCTTATTTCGCACATCGACACTAACATGTCCACTATATATATATTTATCTACAATATTTTTAATCTATCTAAATATAATTTTATAAATTGTTTTAGTCTGTTTAGTTCATGTCTGTTTTAATATTAAAACAGCAATATATATACATTTATATATAAAAAAATAAAATATATATGAAAAAATTCCTCGGATATGGGGGTCTTCCCGGGTTCAATTGATAAAAAATCAAATCGTTGATAAAATATATATGATTTTAATATATAATCAAGTGACGTACTTGAAGCGACTAGTTAAATTAAATATACAATAGTTTCCAAGCTTATTTATTCAGTACGCATCTCACTATGTTACCACATTACAATGATAAAGATTAGATTATTGTAAAAAACAAAACATGGAGAGAATTTATTAAACCTTTTAAGGAAAACAAATATATAACTTTTGTGCAAATATAGAAGTATGTACCAAGATCACGTACAATGATAACGACTTTTTCGTAAAGAAACAGGAATTTTAATTTTTCTGTGATAAAGTAACGTTGCGGTATCGAATTGTTCACAAAATATAACAATTTAAATGCTCGACATGCACAAATGCACGTGTGCGACGAAAAGGGACGTTGCTTTTTCTTAGAAGAAAGCAAGTCGTCCGTAAAAATATTACAGGTACCGTTTATCAGCTAGCAATATGGTAAACAATGTTCCAGACAATCGGCAATTTTCAGCTTTCCAAAACGATCATTTTCCCCCGAGTTACATACATTTCTCTAAATTCCTAACAGTATGTAGCGCTGATATTTCAACGACTTCGGTGTATAAAAATGCGATTTGCCGCGGTAACTGTCAGGGGAGAAATTATCGGCGCGTTTTCTTCTCTGATCCAGCGTGAACACTTCCCTGAATTGTCGCAAATTGTTGGGTATATCCGACTTTCTTGAAACAATGACTATCTCGATTTCGATCACAGAAAATGGGGTAACCACGGCGTTACACTACGCACGATCACGGTCGTTTCATACGAATTCACTCGTCGTAAAATCGTGTTCGCGCTTGTGAGTGTACACCTACTATGAAACACTCCGTGCAATTTCTCAAAAACCACTGTATAGTTAAAAAAAACTTGACTTTTCAATGTTAAATATTATAAAAAAAATAAAAACTTTTTTTTTTATTAAAAATGTTTAAGTTTTTAATTTAAAATACCTATTTTTTGTAAAACAATTTAACTTTTATACGCACAAGTACTTGTAAACAAGTGGTCGATTTATACTCCATTTTAAAACATAAAAAATAAAAGTGCATTAAGTGAAATAAAAATAAAAATGTAACTTATCTTTCTTCTTTTTCTCTTGCTTTTTTTATACATAAGAAAAACAACTGAACTATTTTATTACGTTACTTTACATCGGAGTGTCCCAAATATGGTGTAATATTGCGGTTTCAGTCAATGATTACCATATATAAGAATGTAAGTTGCTTTGATACGCGTTTGCAAGAAAAAAAAAAAAAAAAACAGGAGACGCAGATCGTATCGTTGTTCTGATTGAGATTTGATACGAGAGAAAAGGTGTTTATAAATTGCGATGTCAGAATGAATACATTGTATGAATGAATTCACTTGCTGTTCAATCTATATATTATGTCTATATATATATCGTGCTATCTGTAAATGATCGAAAATAGTTTTTAATTCGCAAATTAAACACGGTGTGTTTTTAACGGCCGTTCCAGTTCATCCCTTTCGTCGCGATGCTTAGGAAAGCGCAAAGCCGACGCCCACTGTCATCGGCTGGCAAACTGTCGCGCATAGCTTCGCGAGAGCTATGTGAACGGCACGACGTGCTCGAGATCCTTGCGTGACTATTAACGAAAGGAAGGCACGGCGCGCGAAAAGGAAGCAACAAATCGCGAAATAGATGCCTCGAGAGAGAAGAAGGCTAGTCCGTTCTAAGTCGACACACCTGCCCGCCGCGCCGGCATGCAAGCGCGTCATATCGCGATGTTGTGCATGCGTCTCGCCTCCGTGTGTATGTGCATATATACGCGCGAAACCGCGATAAACGATCCCCCATCGAGCTCGTGAAAATCGACTGCGTACTTTCACATCGGCAGATCCGTCTGAAGCGCCGTTGCTCGAGCGTGGCGCGCGAAAATCAGATCTTCTACGAGCTCTAGCTAAACTGGGCTGATTTAAAGTAGGACTCCCGTCTCGTTTCGCCTCTCGACTGCAATAATAATTTTATATGATAATTTGTTTATTGATGAACGTCTTAAGTTTCAATTCCGAGTTCGCACTCGCGTCGCGAACTGTGCGCACAATTAGTCCCCGTGTCCTTTTGGTTTCGCTCTTGAAACCGAAAGTGACCTCGTGACAGACGATCGGGCGCTGGTGATACAAACGCTCGATGATTTTGTAATTGACGCGTGTTTCGGACACTCGATTTGATTCTCTTTAAAATTGCGATTGACTGCAATTTACTTCTTTTCCGTACATGTGTAAAAAACAATGTTAATCCTTTCACGATGGTAATCTCGCAAGTCTATTTCTGGATTTCTAAAATATGCAGAGAAATTCTTACATTTAAAAATATATTTTAAAGCCACTTATTATTTTGTAAAAAAATACTTTTGTAAAAGAATAATATACAGAGATTAATATTGTATTTTAATAAAATTATAAATTAAATTTACAATATAATATTATTTATATAGTTTCGACATGTACACACACAGATTGCTTTTTTTTTTTTCCTATATAAATAGCTTTTTTTAGAAGCATTTTGTGATATCGGTAAAAATACAGAAACGAGACGCGTACCTATGGAGAGCAATCGTCGAAGCTTGATCGTGTGCGCATTAATCGTAACGATTGAACTGGTGATGCCTTCGCTCTCATTCATTATCTCTCGTACCCGTTGGTAACGTTTTTTTCCGTAAATTTGACTTGATTCGAATTCTCCGCTCTATTTGACGCTCCCTCTCGCCGCCATCACCTGGCCGGCTGCGGGAGGCAGCCCCTGCCTCCTCTTCTCAACGTCCGCAAAGAAGAGAGTTCCGTCGCCGATGCTCTCGACTACGGAGAATGTATGAAACGACCGAAAGGCAAAAAGGAAAAAGGATTATCCAGTGACTCGCTCTATATATACTGCAACTATCCGAGGGTATGCCCAGTGCACGATACGCGTCTCGTCCGTAAGTTTCAAGGTCGTTCGTCTTCCGAGGATATCGTCGCGCTGCTGGCGGTCCGTAGACCCGGGACGAAAAAAAAAAAACCCTCACAAATTTTCCGATCGGATATTTAAAGGGAAAAAAATCCGAAAATCCGCGATGAAGAAAATTACGCATGTCGCTCAATTGTCACGCTGTCACCTCCTTTTTCTGGTGCTTCTTTTTGCGAAATGCGCCAGTGCGGAGATCGAAAGACGCACCTCGCGGCAAATGGTGGAGGAAACGCCGGAAAATCTGGCACCGAATTTGAACAAGGATTGCGGGAAATCGTACAGTGCCACATGCCTCAAATTGGACGTGGTATCCTTTCTGGATAAATTGTCGGAGCAGGAGGACATCGGAATCCTGCCAGGAGTATCTGTGGTCAAAGAGAACGGCTCCACTCATGTCCCGACGTCGGAGGTGGTCGCCAATTTGGCGAGAGACTTTCCGAACGACGTCGAGAAAAGATTGGACGCCTACCTGGTGCACAAGGTCGGCAGCTACCTTAACAGCCACTCACTCTCTATCAAGCTTTTCGATCCGAAGACCTTCGAAGCCGCCAGGAACTTCAATGAAGAGGCGCTCGCGCAACTCGGCTTGGGCGGAAGTCAAAATGTCGAAACAGGTTAAAAAACGACAAATTTTATTCTATTGTTTATGTATCTGTTAGTAACAACAAGAATGCAGACACACTCAGATAATCAGTTCAATGCGAGACAATTTATATTTTTCTGTACACTTCATCGTACACTTTAAAACGATTTATGTTCTTAGGACGTAGGAAGGATAAAGGAGGCAACAACGGCATGATGGCTGGTTTGATGATGATGAAGGGAACTCTCGGCGCGATGGGATTCGGCGCGTTGGCGCTTCTCGCCGGTAAGGCCCTGATGACCGGTCTCATGGCGCTGATGTTGTCGGCTATCATCGGGCTCAAGTCCCTGGCGCACGGCGGCGAGAAAAAGACCACGTACGAAATCGTCAGCAAACCGGTGTACTCGAGCTCGCACACGCACAGCTCGGAGGAACATCACGGTCACGGATACGGACACTCCGGATACGGAAGGTCTCTCGATTCCGTCCAAGAATCTCTCCAACAGGCCGTGCTTAAGTACGGAAACGCGCGCGATCGCAGATCGATTTTGTAGAATTAATCTCATCCCCCGATCAATCAGCTCCCGACGAAGTGTCCGCGCTCGCTGGCACACTACGAAACATCCTTAGCACATCTCTACCTCACTGAATTTCCCGTTTCTCTTTATCCTCTCGCACTATAATCCTTCTGCATCTTCTCTTTTTTATCTTGCTCTGTCACACTTCGTCACCTTTCTGTTTCTCTCTCTCTTTCTCTCTTTCTCTCTCTCTCTCTCTTTCCTTGCCATTATGATTTTTCTCACTTACTCGTCTCTCCAAGATCTCGTCTCACTTCATCGATTCACAGTTATCACATTATTTGTAGTCACATAGGTATTTATTGCGATCGCGCCGTTGCAGTTCCGATCGGAATACTCGTTGAGAAAGCGTATCGTCGTTTTGCACGAGGATTGCTCAGAATCATGTACATGATTTTCGAATATTATTTATTATTTTGTTACTGTAAAATTGTAATAAATAAAGAACAGATTTGTAAAGACACATATGTTGTTATTATTGTTGTTATTACTTGCAATTATTGTTACGACTGAGTGTTATGTAGAGTGTGCGGGATGAAGTTTATCTCCAGCCAAGTATCTCGACGATAGTCATCGTGAATTTTGTGTTACGATGAGCACTTCTCACTTCGTCCGACATAAGTAAATCGTAGGTAGTAAGTATATCGTGCGCTGAAAAGTCTGTACTTGTATTTCCTCTCTGTTACGGTAATTTAATTTTCACGGTTAAAACATCTCACCTCTAAAGGTGAATGTACGGACTAAATAAAAAAACCGATGTAAGCCCGGCGCCTTGTGATAGCCAATCAGAGTATCGCTTCTGCGGCAGATTGTGAAGTGTTGCTATTCTGAAGGTGCATAGAGATAGAAGTATAAGTTGGTATGCTTCTTATGTGTGTACACATCAAATGTCGTTGAAGTTTGGAACGTTCGAGCGAAAAGATATATTTCGACAAAAATGTTCCGGACGTTGTTTTCGTGGCAAATCAAAACATTTTTATCGTATAATATTTATTGTCGTGCAATAAGACTTTTACTTTTCGAAAGAAAAGTCTGGGAAAGCCGCCAGAAATGTTTTCTTGAGCATCGTTTCAATGATAGTTGAGACGCTTCGAGTCTTCTCTTTGGTGGCAAATTTAATATAATTTATTATATAATCAATTAGACAATTAATGAACTAAGACTCTTGAAACTTAACAAGTTACGAAATATATATTAATAATACACGGTTATACGAGCCGATCGCAGGATGTTGTGCG